>VYZQ01047461.1:42166-70490 GCA_013400655.1 Mystacornis crossleyi | reverse complement strand
TTTTTTTTTTTTTTTTTTTTTTTTTTTTTTTTTTCCCTGTGAGATCCTTTACAGGTTCTGGAATATTTTGTGGCACACAGAAAGGCTTGACTAAAGACACAAATCTTTCATATGTATTTGAGGAGCCAAGATCTGGCTTCTAAATTTCTATTTATCTTTTATTAAGGCTGGTATGAGGGCATCTTCTTCCAGGTGTTTTCAGTTAACTATTTGGTGTACAACAAGCACATGTCATGCGTGCTGTGTACTGTGTCTGTGCACTATCTGGAGCTATGGAAGACAGTATTTACTGAGGAAATAATTTAAGAGTTCATATATATGATTTTAAAAGCCCAATTTCCCTTTTCCCAGAGGTGATTTATATATAAATGTCAAATTTCAAATATATGACTCCCCAAAAGGCAGCCACAGAACACAAGACTGTGGTCATATAAAACAACTCCAGTGTCAAAGGAAGGCTGCATTTTTAGGACTTTGATGCTATTGTCATGAAATATGGCTTGATTTTGGTAAGAGCAGGTCCAGGATTACTCAAGATGATTGTATTTTTCAGTGTACAACAGTTTAAAAGGGCAACAGGTTTTTTTTTATACACCATTTATTCTGAGCGATGAGCTATCTTTTTCTCTGTAGGTGTGAAGGAAAACAAATAGTTATTCCGAGTTTGTGGGACAAAAATGGTGCCCATACTGAATTTCACCTCATGTGGGTAATTGACAGGGTGAGGAGCTTGCTGTAAACACAGTGCAAGCTTTATATTGCTCTGTATTCTTATAGATAATTTTTGCAGCCTAGAAAGGACAAGGATATTCACTGAAACCTGTACTAATGAAATGATGGGAATCAGATGCAGGGAAAATCAAACCTCTTCGTTGCTGCGGTCAGCTAGAGTCTGTAACTGGTCAGTAACTGACAGATATTAAGATCCTCAAAAAAGTGAGATTGATCTTGTAATAAAAGATACAGGACAACTTATAAGGACATTAGAAAAAATTTAAATGTCTTCAATTTATGAAGTCTGGAAAAAGCACAAGAGATAATGTCAACTTTAATTACTGTTTTCTTCTGAATGCAGGGAATAGGCCAAAGGGCATGAATGGAAATTAAAGAAAAATGGAAAACAGATGGTAGGAAGCATGCTACAGGAACTGGAATACAGGCAGCACTGTACATAATTTACCAAAAAAGAAAAGGGGCCTTACAAGTTATTTTGTCCCGTTTTAAACAACATCATCTTATGATCTGTTTCACAACAACATTATTACTAAATCAAGGTCCAATAGATACTAACTGCTGTAGTGTTGCCAGGATTTAAAATTCTCCCTTCTCCAGCTTTTGTAAGACATCTTTGAAATATGGGTCAAGCAAAACTGGATGCTGAAAGATAGCTGCATAAATTAATAGCTTGACATCCCCAAGTGCTGGTCACCAAAACCACCATATATTTCAGGGGATACTGGTTGAATACTTGCCATTTTGGAAAAGGTTGACATTGATTTAAATGCTTCAACATGGGATTAGGAGCCTAATTTTAGTAAGCACTTTAAAATAAATCATGTCAATATTTATGATGATATATATTGCTAAGTGCTGTTGCTTTGTTTTAGGGGCTTTCATCTGGATAGGAAATCTTTTCGTCCAGGCAGAATTTCTTTCCCTTCACAGCAGACTTCTCAAAGCTGAAAGAGCTGGTTAGGAAATGGTGCTGACATGCAGGAGGGAGGTTTCGAAGTTTGAAGTCAGAAAGGCTTTAAGTCACACTAAACCAAAGGCTGGTGAAACACAAACACCAAGTGGTAGTCCTGGCAATTAATCCTAGAATTCACGCTTGGTTTTGAAATTAACTTTTTTCTCCTCCAATCCTGCCCCATGAGGTTTCTGTGTTATGGAACATCATGGCAGTTCTCAGAACAGCCTTCCTAGGAAGGGCTGTTTCAAAGGAGAGGGGAAAAAAGGCTGAATGGTTACTTGCAAACATGTTAACATAAGCTCAGTCATCCCTAGGCTTCCAGCACCATAAGGCGAGAAGGTAATGAGGTCATGGGTTGTTTTTTTAGGTTCTGAAGACTGACTTTGAGAACTGAGGAAAAGTAAATAAAGGATTATTTATTAAATGAAGAAAGGATTACCCATTACAGGATAAATCTTGCTTGCCCTACGTGTACAAATAGTTCTCATTGACTATGAACAAGTCAAATACTTACACAAGGCATTTATAACTTTTATGTAACCTTATAAAACCGCATATATTATTCTATGTCCTGGGCTTAAACAGCATGTAGACATTAGCCAGTTAGGTGTATAATGAAAAAAAGCAGCCTCGTTTTTACTGCAGAACTCTCCAAAGGTGGGTTTAAACTAGAAAACTTCTTATCCATTTAACCATGAGGCAAATTTATCCAGAAAAATGTCCAGGCAACTAAGCAAGTTTCACTGGAGAGTCTCAATTGCTGTGAGAACAGAGTGGCTGGGAAAAGGGAAGGAGGAAGATGTGAAGCATGAAAACATTAGGAAGGTATTTAAATGGAAAATTTCTCCTCCTCCTGCGCATTCCTGAGAGTGTCCCAGAACACTGGGCAGGGCTAGCCCCGGGACACTCCTTGCTGGATAACGGTAACGTTTATTATCAGATGCTGCAGATTAATTTTAGAGTCATTTTCTTCCGGACCACCAGCTGCAGTTACTCAAGGCAGATTAACCAGAACATGATTGGTTTCAGCCCCTACCCAGCAGCATGAGCTAAATACCAAGTGTCAGAGGGTGCCAAGGCAGTGCTAGCTGCTAACTAGGTGACTGTGTGGCATTTGGGTCCCATGGCATTTGGGTGCCTGCTCCTGCCTCAGCTTCTCTGGCAGCTGTACATGACATGTTTGTACTCAGTGACCACTTGTGCCTCAGTATGTGGCACCTGGGGACATGGCTTAGTGCTGGACTTGGCAGTGCTGGGTTAACAGTTGGACTCTTTGGTCTGAGAGGTCTTTTCCAACCTAAATGATTCTATGTCTGGTATTAAGTCACTTGGCAGTTTGTGCAGTCTTTAGCTGATGTTATGCTCCGTACACTAGATGCAAAACTTCTCTCATCGTCTTTCATCCTCACTGATTCAGTTGGAAATCACCCTGCTGTATGTTTCCCATAGTTTATCTCAAGAATGCGTAGATAATGACCTCTCATTAAAAGAGAAGGAAACATTTAGCTTCCTATTTTAATTTTATTCAGAGGAACAGCTGAATCCAAAAGGAAGATTTGGATGTTTTCCCCTCTTTCTTTGAAAAGTTAGCTACAGAAATTGAGGAGAGCAGACTTGAATCACCACTGGACAAGTGCTTTCAGTGCTGCTCTGAACTAATTCAGAGACATTCTTCTCCCTTGTGGTGAAATATTTTGAAATCCCTTCTTTTTTTTGTCTGAATGGTAAATGCCAAAACCTCAGTGTTTTTCGTGAGGAATTCTTGTCTTCTGTCCAGCTCAGCTTCACAGCAAGAACTGGGAAGTTAAGGCTATGGCAAAAGGAGGATTTCCACATTCATGGAGAAGTAGACAGCAGTTGCTTTCAGTCATTTGACCTCCTGTCTGAGATATCAGACATTAGAATCATGACACTGAAACTTATCAAATCAACTAATTCCTCAGGGCTTTGACCGTTATCTCTAATTTTTCTCTGAAGATGATTTAGTTAAGCTTAGACATTCATCATACAACTGAAGATCATGCCAGGAAATTTTCACAGCATCTATCAAGTACTCCATGTTAACATTTTCAAAACAAATTAAAAGTCCAAATGATGCATTCTCTCAAGTCTTTGCTGAAAAGTATTTCCTTTCTCAATCAGAGTACATATTGCTATGGTCTAACCTGTCAGCCATAATCTGAGTTCTGTCTTCAGCCTGACCTATGCCTGTGTTGTACCTTTTGCTGGTTCTGTTTCACATTAACTCAAGCATAGGGCAGTTTTTATCCACCTAAAATATTTGACTGAGCTTTTCCTCATGTCTTGTGCATGACAACTACAGTCCTCCCTTGAGCAGCTCCCCTGGAGTGTGGTTGCCAAGACTGCACTCCTAGAATGTAGTTTTGAGCACCTCACCATTCCCTCAACGTCCTTCTTGTCCTCACCCTGAAGGCCGTTCCTTATCCCTCTGCTAGTCAATCTCATGATGTCTCCATCCAGTCTGTAACCCTCTATTGCCAACCTTTTTTGTCCTACAAACTCATCTCAACTATCCAGGGGGAGAGGCAATTCCAAAACACACAGAAATTGACTTCAGTGCTGTCCTTCAGACTCTTCATTGTGTTACCAGTCCCTCTGCTGGGGAAGGGTGATGTTGTGCATGTGACTTCAGGATGGTTTCACCATTTTTTTGGTTCTTTTCTCTCTGTCCAGATATTGCTTTTCTCCCACAGGTCCTCTTCCTTTGCAGAAGTTGGGAGTGAGTTAAGAGCTTTGCCATACCCACACCAATTGAGCGTGAATTCAGCCACGACACAGGATTGGGGGTCTCCTATCAGGAAGCTTTCCTGGAGTCCTGAAATAGTCCATGGAAACATGAAAAATGTTTTTTACTCTTCAACTCACTACAGACTGTAAGGACTGGATATTCAGCTTGGTACTTCAGGCTATGCAGGTCTGTGTCTCAAGCAGTGTTGTTTATTTGACACAGTCTGAGGCCACAAATTTAGCTGCAGTTCAGAATGTGAAAAATACTTTCTACCAGATCCCTGTATTTTTGACTTCATCACTTGAATTACAATGATTTCTTGTTGTGCCTGAGCAGAGCCCACAAACTCTGCAATTTACTGCTTCCTGCAACAGTCTGACACAGTCCCCTGTGGGAGAAAAATAAGTTAAACAGAGAACTTTTTCCTCTTACAGAATTATATTGATCTTGCAGATGCTGAGTTGACTTACAGTGTTTTTCCTTACAGCACTTGGCTGCAGATTCACTTAAGAGTAAATATAAGAGCCCTATCATCTTCTTTCCCCTTAAGCCTAAGCATTATAAACTCAGTCAGTGTGACATGCAGTTTTTCTTTTAAAGATGAAATTGAATAGTATGACACAGCTCTTCAATGTTCACTAAATTCTGTGTCATAATTTCCCAGCTATAACTATCTAATTTCTCTCCAAAATCTGTGGTTTGTATGCAGCCTGAATTTCAAGTGCAATATATAGAAAATATAAATATTTAAATTTGAGATATGGTTTACACTGTTCTTTCCTGGAGTGTTTTTCCTTGTTTCAAAAACCACAAGAGTGTAGTTCAAGTAGCCTACTTGAGAGAGAAAATTCATCATGCGTCTACTCCAAGGCTCTTGTGTTGTTTAAGGGCTAGGTAGGCTGTGGTAAATAAGCCACAGACCCTCACAGGAGGCAGTGCTGGCTCACATTCCTCCTGGAAGAGCACAGGCTTGCATCTTTTGGTATCCTTCTCTTTCTTTTACCCCTTTTCTCTGAGATGGGAATGAAGAGGTTCTTTCATCTTTGGAGACTTCTGTGATGTTTATTTGACACAGACCTTTATAGTTTGATTTCAGCTTGACTGGGCCCCTTGAGGTTGGTTTCCACATTCTGCTACAATATGTTCTTCTCTGCAGACTGTAACCCGAGTTTCCAAAATGAAGAGGACTTTTGGCATGCGAAGGGTGAATCTGTCTCCTTTACATCAGGATATACATAGATATGTATACAGAAGTATGTAAAGATATGTAAATGATATGCAGAGTGTGTGTGACCACCAGCTGGGCCTCAGCCAGGAAGCAGGCAGTGATTTTTCTCCCTGGGGACAACCCTGTGGCCATCATCGGATGTGCACACCAGTGTTAAGGTGATTTTATACCATTGGCAGTTTTGCCAAAACACACAAAAACCAAGCAACCTTTGCTTTCATTCTGCAGAGCTGCTGTGACTGACAATGACCCTGACAAGCAACTTGTGTTTCCACAGAAACTATGTTTAGAGCAAATGATTTTAACTCCCTTTAGTAAATAAAGGGTGAAAAAAAATATTTCTCTCTGGCATTATGTTTTACAGGTAATTGATTTTTAAAGATGACTTTGCTTTCTCATTTATGGCCAGGAAGCAATAAACCACCCCCCCCTCCCCTCCCGCCATTCAGTTTAGAAATTCACCACAGAGATGTTGCAAGTAGAGAGAGCCAGGAAAAGTGTGAATGTAAAATATTTTTAAAACCAGGTCTCACATTTCTCTGCAATGCTGGATAACCTCAATCATTTTCCCTTCCTTCACAAAGCACAAGGGATATCAAACTCACGAGAATTACACCTCAGCCCTTCAAATGCTACTGACCCTGTTTTACAGCTTAATCAGAGATTTGTTTGAATGAACTAGTTGCAGGCAGCCACTGGGCATTACTGTGGACACAGCTTTCCTAAGTCTGTCCCATGCTTCCCAGCAGTGTTAGTCAAAGTCTGATGTGTTTTCCTATGGATTTTAGTGGCTGCAGGTGATTATGGGATACTGTAACATAGCAAATAATGGTAATTTCTTTTTGAGACCTGGGTGGGAGTGTTCTTCAGGTTGTGTTCCTTTCAGAAGGAGCCTTTTGCTGGTTAGAAAAATTGGCTGGTGCTTGCATAACATAAGTTTTGTAGTTTTCTCTGTGGCACCTTGTCTAAGTTACTGTGACAACTGTGGCCTGAGAGTTGTCTGCCTTATGGATGGGCAAATAATATGAGCATTAAAGATGCGTGCTGGGGTCAGAGGCTGGCTGATGTTTGTTTAATTGAGTCCCGTGGCAGAGGCTGGAAAATCCTCAGAAGGGAGCGTTGTCGTTCAGGGCACATAAGAATCCTGAAATAGGTCAAATAATTTGAGTCTCACCCTCCTGCATCTGGTGGAGCTTTAGGGTTTGGTGCACAGTGACTTTAAACTGCTTTTTCAATTTCCTGATCCTAAACATGCTAAATCTATTCCTGTGCAATAGTGAAACACAAACTCCAGGCCCTATCATGTAAGATTGCTACTACTGGGTTTCCGTTTTTGAATTATAATAGGAGAGATTCTGCAGTGCTTTAGCATTTCCCTTTATACCCAGTTTATGGGGGGGAAAGAAAAAAAGAAGAAGGTAAAATATGACAAAGGACAAATCTTCTCTAGTTTAAAACAATTCTGTACCTGAAAGAGATGTCTGGCACAAGTCACTGATGGACATGAATGCAGAACGATGTGCTGAGTTTGCAGTACAAGCTGAAAAGGAAACAGATATTCCTGTACGGAGAGATGGGAATTTCCCAATGTGCACATAGTGCCAGTGTGTGCCAGGAACAGCAGAAGATCTTTAATGCACAGAAGGGATTTAATGACTTAATGAACCTGCTGTACTGAATCAGTCAAAACCCAGCAAGTAAAGGTTTTATAAAAACATGCTGACTTCTGGCAAGAACTGCTTATTTACTGGACTTTGCTTATTTTATGGGCCATGATAGGTCATTACTTTCACATTATATATGATGATAATTACCAGAATTTCAGTGAAGTAGCTGCCTCTTTATTTTCTGGGAAAAGTTCATATATATACAGCAAAGAAAGCTCATTTATACACATGATTTTCTTCAGAATACCCAAAAGCCTGAGGATGTTTTACACAAGTGTTCTCCCTCTTGAAATTTAATTTCGCTAATAAATGAGTATACCTTGGGCTATACCATCCAGGAGAAGATTAATAATGATAATTGTGAGAAAAAACAGAAGTATTTTAATGTATCATAAAGGTCAGACCAAACTAATCTCCAACAACATCTTAGCACAAGCAAGGCTGCGTGTAAAAATGGGTTTGAAATTCCGCACATCCTGCCGCTGCATAAGGCGGAATAGATTCCTTGTGTCCAGTCGAGCTGGGACAATTTATAGCATCTGGCAGCTCAGCCAGGCACTTTTTAAGTGTATAGATTCAGAAGGGAATATTATTTTAAAAGCATGCAAAGCACTGTTTTCAGAGAGAAGAAAGCAAAAGTTATGTATTACAAAAAAAGTCGGACATGCCTCGGTTTCAGTTTTAGAAACCTGGCCTATATTCCTGAAGTGGTTTGGAACCGCAGGCCAACTTCCAAGGGGAACACCCTGCTCCCCATGGGGAGGGATTTATGATTTTATTCAGGATGTATGAAATGTGATGATTTTGGCTGGAGTTCAGGAAACAGAAGAGGGGAGCAGAGTCTCCATTCATTTACACCCCTGCCTGTTGTCAGTGAAGGTTTAATGACATTGAACAAAGGCGGAACGTGGGCTGCAGAATGGGAACTCTGCACTTTGTAAAAATGGCCAAAAATCAAGGGAACATATTGCTGACCCTTCTGTGAGCAGGAGCTGCTGGTGCTGGCAGAGCTCTGAAAAACAAGGCTGCAGCTGAAAACAACAGCAGATTCTGAGCCCCCATTTGGGAGCTTCCTTCTAGACCCTGAGTTCTTTTTCTCTCCGACCCACTGAAATGATCTGTTACAATGCAGTGTGAACTCAGCCTTTGGAAATAGATGAAGCCAGTTGTGTTTCCAAAATCCATGGATGTGCAGACAAGTAGGTGTATTCCCGGAATATGCAGGAACTTTTCACCCCCTGGGCTGTACAAATGGACATCTGTGCATTTTGAGGGAAGATGCTTGACACGGAGTTTTTAAAACCTAAGAAAAGTTCCCGGTATCCAGTCATTTGAAGAAAATGCTTCCCACTGTTACTGCTTGCTGATAGTTTAAGGTTATATCCAACACATGGCAACTTTCCTTTAATAAGAGCAGTGTGTGTGGGGAGAATCCCTATCTGAAAGAAAGAAGCAGTGCTGAGCCAGATCCCTGGCTTGCATCCATTGCCTTGCACGAGTGAATTCCTCAACCTCCCTGAGCTGCAGGAGCCTGGCCCCCGCAGCACCCTCTCGCTCTGCCTTCCATGGGGGAGCACGCCTGGGATGTAGCCGAGGCCGGGCAGGAGGGAGGTTTAAACCATTTGTGAACTCTGGCAAGCCCCGGCTGCTGCAGCAGCCCTTGGGAGGATGTTGCAGCTGAAGATAATTTTGAACAGTCTGAAGCAGCTCCGAGCTGCCGAGTGGGGTCCCTGCAGGCCCCTGCCTGGGATGGAAAGTCCAGAGATCCTTGCGGACCCATATCTTGCTGTGGGAGGTGGAGACCAAGTATCTGTAGTGAAATATGCCATCAGTACCTTCAAAAGAGGCTTTTCTGGGTGGGAGTAAGACCCCTGCCTGTCATCTAAACATATCTGCATTTTGTAAGCAAGGCAATAACGTCATGAAACACTGGAAGCAGCAGGTATTGCCTGGGAGGCTGAAAGTGAGAAGGGAACTCTTGAGCTGGGTTCCATCTGGGATCCACGAGAGCCTTGAGGTCATCAACAAAGATGTCTTGACTGGAAACCATAAACTTTCTTTGGGATGTGCTGTGCACCGGAGTAGTCAAGTATGGAATGATTTATTGGTGTTTTATGCAGATAGAAGAACCGCTCTAAAGGGAGTCAGATTTGCTATTGAAATGGGTTTCTTTCTGATGGAAATAGTGGTAAAATGCTTGGTTTGTTCCATATCATGATGTAGACTGAAATCTTCTCTATGGCCTTGGAGAGAGAGAGGGCTCACACCCACCACAGATGTATAATGTCAGCTATCATTAAGTTTTTCTGGTAGTATCCAGCACATGCACATTATGGATCTCTGATCAAGGGAAAGCCTCAAATGATTGAAAAGCAGCAGCACGCCCCTGGGAAACCAGAACATCACCACTACAAGTGTTAGCCACTGCAAATTAAAAATCTGAGACCCTCACAGTACTAAGCTGCTCATGTCTTCCTGCCTTCTCATGTACTAATAGTCCTAAATACATGGTAAAATATCAAAATGTAATTACAGAGTAGATTCTTGACTTTCCCTCACCTGTAATATACATCCAGCTGCTTTGTTAATATTGCCATTCAGGTACAATTTAAAATCAGCAGAGAAAGTCATTCCAGAACCTGCACCAGAAGGTCACAAACTCCCTTTGAAAGCACTGATACTTCCTTTTGTTCGCTCTTATGTATCTGATTACAAATTACTAAATCCTACTGCTATTTGAGAACTTTTAGATTCTAATCAGTACTTTGATGAATGTACAGCACAATAATGCAGATGAGTGATGTCACCCTTTAAGCACACAGCAGCGTGCACGGAAGAAAAAGTGGAGAAGCCATTCAAAAGCTCTGGGACCTTTGTGATCTGGGAGCTTCCTTTGTAATTCATCCTGACTGTAAATTGTTGCCTAACAACTTGACATTGTTAAAGTGTCTAATTAAACATTAAAAAAAAAAACCCACACAAATACAAAATGTTCAGCCTAGATTGTGAAGGGTTGCCTTCATGTTGGTAAAATAGAATGAAAATCCGGGATAAGGAAATGTTACAGAAGTTGACTTGAATAAATAAGAAGGAAACATGAGTAAGTTCAACAATGGCAGCATTAAAGATCTTTTCTTTAGGAACTAGGTAACTTCCTAGTGCTTTGTGCTACAGCATAAGAGGCTGTTTTTCAAATGAAGTAGAGGTAAGCATTATGGCCTTTTTTCATGTAATAAAGGAAAACCAATATAGCCACGTGTTAAAAGATGAGCAAAAAATTCTTAAAATGTAGGCTGTTTTTGTAAAATATGATGAAACCAAGCTGTTGAAATAAAAATCATAAATATAAACATCATCTGTGTAATTTTTCTGCTGCAGATGACATGGTCCTGACCTGTCCTTTTAGTCTGTTTAACACACTTATTTTCAGTATGAGTATGAAAACTCCATAGGACTATTCTTGGTAAAACCAGTGCTGAAGGATGTGAGGTCAGTGTTATGAATTTAGGAAGGGGAAGAAATGCAGAAGTCTGCTTCTGATACCTCTTCAACACCAGCTGGCAAGGGATGATGCCTGTCCCTTCTGATACAATCTTTATAATTCTTTGCCTGTGTGGTTGTGCATGACGATGTCAATTTTTTTAGTGTGGATTATGAAGGAGTGACCTTGCCTTATTTAAAACCACGCACCATGAAACTAGGATAATTGGGGAATTTCCTGTAAAAAGAACTTTCCTGCCACCTCACACTGTGGCTGGGTAGTTGTGTGTGTTGTTCTTCTGAGGCTACCCAAGAAAAGGAAATGTAGCCAAAGTGTACTTTCCTAAAGTTTTCTATACTTTGCACCTATGTGGTACATGTCTTTGGGGGTGCTGCTACCTGAAAGCATCCACCTTTCAATAATCTCCTTCCTTTTCTCTGCCAGGGACTTCTGACGCTCCCAGCCCTTTAGCCTGGTGCACCTGAAGTACAAGAAAAGGACTTTTCCCTCCATTTTAGGTAGTCAGTGCAGCTTCTTGGTTGCAAATGGGATTAAGTGATCTGGTGGTTGAAATAGTGTAAAAATACTAAACCACTTGCAAGTCTGCCACCAGAAGTGAAGAGATAAGTGAACAGATATTTGATGATACAGGGTCTGATGATAGTTATTCATTCAATGTTTATTTTCAGTTCAAGAATTATAAACCAGCTTCCCTGCTCCACTTTCGTAAATTAGGCCTGTATCTCTTTTTATTCCTATCCCCTTCTTTATGAGTGCATATATACACTTATACAACTGCAATTGCCTGTGCTGTTTTGTCTGGGAAGCCCACTGTACAAACTTAAAGCTTTTCCCTACTGAAAGTAGGTTTTTCTTGCAGTGTCACTTTGATTATGGCAGGGTCCTGTCTTTTCAACACTTAAGCATGTTGTGTCACCACATGATTAACATTTAAAGCTGCTTTAGCAGGGAAAGTCAGTCTCACTTACATACTTTTCCCCCTTGTTGATCTTAATATGGGAAGTCACTATCCTCTAACCGGACAAATTTGTTTCTAAATGAGCTTGAAATGCACAGGGGTCGGTATCAGTTCATATCATTCCCCCTCCTTCCTCTTCTTCCATCATCTCTAATACATCTGATGTACTGTAAAAGATCCTGGGAATAAGATAAGCTGGAAGAAGTCTCCAGTTATTTTGAAAGGGATCAGGGAGTCTGAAACATTGGAAGGGGTCACCTTGAATCTGTGTAAGTATGAGAAAGGCAGGCATGCCAGGCCAGATGGTCTTTCTTTATACTTTTTATGCTATAAAAAGGAGCATTACTGTTGCTTGGATGGAAGGGTTTTTATGATCAAGAGCAGAAGAAAAGGATTTAGAATTGTTAATATACCGCTTGAGTGCTTAGCCATTTATATTTACAGTAATTGCTTCTGGAAAAAAAAAAAAGTCCTTCTCCTGCCAAGTGTAGGAAAAATAAAGGCTGATTGAATTAAGTCTGGGAACCAGTTTGATTAGAAACTGAAACAAATCTCCTAGGACTTTAGAAACCCAGTTCATTTGTGGCATTCCTTCCATACTCTAATGGGCTCTGATGCTTGATACCGAATGATAAGAAACGCTAGTTTCTGAAAACAGCTGTTGTGGGTTTGGTAGTTTGGAACCGCTTTTGAGAGCTGAATGTAAACCATAAATATGTGGAAATGAAGGCAAGTCAGATTGTTCCTCCAGATAGGACTGGGACCCATGGTCATTGTTTCAAAAATGCTCACAGAAAACTAGTAGAAATATACCATTCACTTTTGGAAAGAAAAGCAAGACCACCATTATTCCAGTGAGACTGTAAAGGGTGTGTAATGTGTAATGTCGTGTGTGTGCTCTGGGACTCAGAGCAGCCTCTTGGTGGTACCACAGATCAGCAGCCTGGTATTTTCTGTTTTCTGAACTGTACCCTGCTCCATTGTGCTGGGGTGGTGCTGGTATTGCTTCAGAATCTGATTAAAAGAAAAACATTACTGTTCTGCACTTGTGTTAACATAACTCAGGCCTTCGAATGCTTGAAAAATCATGGCCCTGCTTTCTTTTCCATCACTGTTAAAGCTTGCAAGGGGTGCTTGACTCTCAGTGCCTTGCAGAGTCTGGAGCCCTTCACCTTTAGCACTGTCCCAAGTGCAAACTTGAAAATTGGTTTCCTAAGGTATTTTGTGGGGCACAAGGTGGGAGCTGAGAGCAACAAAATCATTTGGTCATGAGATGAGCTTCACTTCACTCCTATTGTTTCCAGTTACCACAGTTAAATTAGGTCTGAACTCCTTGGGCCCTCCCTAAGGTAACCCACAGGCTGAAGACTTCTGCGTGTCGCAATCCCAGAACAAACTCTGTGGTTTTGCACATTTTTAAATAGAAAAATGAATTTTTTCCTTTGTTCTTAATTGTAAAGATGGTATTTTCTAAAAGAAGTTCTGTCGTGACAAATGTGTTTCACAGGTGGCTCTGTTTTGCAGGTAGCTCTTCGACAATAACAAAATTTGCAATAATTATAATTTCATATAATCTATAATTATCTATTATTTACAGAATAAAGAGTGAACAGTGGAAGTAAAGATCATGTCATAACCTGCAGTATGAAGTACTAGAGAAGAACACTTTTTTAATGTGGCCGCATCTTTCATCATTCAGAAACTGTGGGAAAATGTTTCTAAAATACAGCATGGGCGGGCACTGAATTTCAAATTGAATTTCATGAAGCAGACAACACAACAATGAATTAACACCGACTTAATTTTTAAAACATTTAGACACCTGTTTTTTGATATCAGCTGATCATAGTAGATGCTTGTTAAATGACATTGTTATTGGATTATTTTTATGCATTTTGGCTTATTTTATACCGGGACTGAACAATGTAAATTTAACTCACACTTTGGAAAACAGGTGTTCACCCACTTTGATGTACAATAGGATGATACTTGATAATTTTGCAACACTTGCAAAATGCAACTTTTTCAGACAAAAACATGTAAAGAGTTGTGTGCATAATGTGTGCAGTGGCAGTTTGCATGCACAAATTTTGTGCAAATAGAAATTAAAAAAACCCATGTGGTGTAAGCTGGAAGTGTAATGCATAGAAACTGCATGTGTAGTTGTGAAAAAAACCCTTTTTGTAACCTGGCTTCCTTACGACAAATTCTATCTTCTGCCTTAGCAACACAAAACTTTTACCAAAAAAAATGGAAATTGGAAGCTTTTGAATTACAAATGTTTCCAAATTCGTTTGAACATAAACATATATAATTTATTAACTATATTCAGGAAGTAGATGCAATAAAGCCTTGATGAGTTAACATGTTCAGATGAAGGTTATATGATATTTACCAAACATTTTTGTGACACAAATCTGGGGTGCAGATGGGAGGGATGGGAGACGACGTAGCTGATATTTCAATAGATTTTTGCACATTTTCTGTGGTTTCTGTTTGGTTCGGTTGTGTGTTTTGTGGGATCTGCTGCATGGCTCCACAGTCACTTGCACTCTATGCCCAGAGCATTTTGGATGCACTTGATGATTTTATGGCTGTTGGTTAAGACCTGTAGGATACTCCACTTCCCTAATAATTTTTAGAGGGTTCTGTGGCTGTGATTTCAGTCTCATGCTTAGGAAGAAGAAAGGATTCATTTAACCCTGGAGACTGAGGAAGGAGGCTGGGAAAAGGAAGGACAAGGAAGCAGTGGAAAAATAGGCAAGAGAAAGTGAGAGAAAGCAACAGGCCTAGAGATGTGAAAGAATGAGAGGAGGATAAATGGAGAAAAAGGATTGCAGTCAGGCACTGTTTTTCTTTGCTTTAAATGCCCCATAAGCAGAGCAGTCAACAGGCAGACAATTATGGCACCAGGCACTTTAGATTACATTAGGGTGCAGAACAAGCCTTGTTCTCCATGGTTTATGGTATCCTCTGAACCCTCTGGAAGGATAAATGATATAACTTGATGTGACTCATACAGGAAAGCAGATAATCAGTGGTGTGCCGTAACGCGAGTGAGAAAAAGACAAAATAGAGTCAAAGAGTGCTTACACTGTGTTACTTTTATCTTCAGATATTGTTTATCATATTGGTATTATCATTATTTTTTGCTAATGTTATCATATCACCTAATGACAAAATTTCCAGGCTTGGAGCCAGCATCCTAGACAAAACATCCTAATGCTTATGGCAGTTTCTTCCTTTGCTGGTTATTAAATTGTTTCTGTGAATGAAAATAATGATAACAACGAGGAGAAATGTACTCCACGCTGGGACCAATTTCCTGCCACACCAGGAGTGATGCACACAACAGCCTCCTGCAGCTGGAACGATGCTCTGGGATGGAGGGAGCCTAAGTGAGGACCGGAGGAGTGTGGCTGGAGTGACCTCTGGAATTGTGCTGTTGGCACTGAGATCACGGATGCCTGATTTAGTCCTTCAGGCTGCAACATCTTCCTGTGCACTGAAGAATGAAAATGTGGGAAAATAGGTCTGGCAGAGCTGGGCTGGGCTGGGAGGTGTTCAGGCTGAGGTTTCCATATGGATTTTCTATGGGGGTATCAGTTTCATGGCAAAGTTAAAACTTTCCCATTCGTATCTGCATTTTGCTGCCTTTTCTCTTCCTGTGTTTTTATTTATTAAGTTATGCTATAGGGCACCAGAGCAGACACTTGATGAAAATGGAGTGCCCTTTTTTTTCAAAAAAATGAATAATAATTAAAAAAAAAACCTATCATCTGCAGTTTTATGGAGAGCCTTGATTTATGTGCCATATTTTTCTAAACCCCTTTTGTTAATCCTTTTGTAGGCAGACTTGACATTTCCAAGAATTAGCTAATGGTATACCAGTAAAAATGTCCCTTGCAAAAGAGAGATATAAGGAGCTTTTCTACTAAGGGTAGCATTTAATCATATTTTTTCCATTAGATCATGCTTCTGTGGAGTTCCTAACCTCTCACTGGAAGATCTTGCTGGATCTTGAACCACAGTGAGTGTCCCTTACATTCATCAGTAGCTTATATTGGAAGCAAAGGGTTTCTGAGCTTTTCAGCTGTAATTCAACAATGTTATTCTAAGGCGGGAAGGTGAAAATTTATTTACTGAAAGTAAAATATTTGTTCTGGCCAGAACGCAATTTTTTGCCACTAGTACTGATGTCTTTTAAATCAAATTTTGGTGGTAGCCTAGTAAGCCGGTGATTACAAACACAGATGAATTTAATAAAAATTCAGCCTGGTCTCATTTCTTTTGGTGTAAATCCAGAGTGTCTTGCTGAAATCTATTGCCATCTGACTAGACTTCGTTTCCAGGGGTTGCCAGTGTACACAGTATTTGTACATTTGTACACAGCACATCAGTCCAGGTATATTTAGATTTCCTCATTAAGAAAGAAAAAGTAGCCAACCTACTTTTTACCTACTTTTTAAGTAACCAGGTGACACAGTCTCATGTTACTGATGTGACAATTATCTGGTTTAGTAATTATGACTAATGGCAGCAACAACAACGCCGCCACCACCACCAATAGTAATAGTAATGCAAAAATGACCTTCTGAAGGAAATGAGAATTTCTGTCCCTTTTGTACAGACAGGCTGAATCCAAGAGGTTAAACGGCCTGCCTAGCAATTCCACTCCCAACTTTCACCTCTCTTTTGAGTGACCCAAAATTGATCCCCTAAATGGAGGCGTTGGAAGTGGGAGTCAGAACTTGCTGTGGAGGCTCTGAGCATGGTGCACTGACAACGTCAAGCACCCTAATGCAGATGCTCTGAGCTCATTGGTAGGTGCCTGGATTTAGCAGCTAAGCCTAAGGGTTCTGGTTTACACTTTTGGATCCGGCCTGTGCTTCTCCATGTCAGAAATTATTTAAAGAGCTATTAGACCTGCAACAAATTGCAGTGGAAAGATCAACAGAGCGTAGAGAAGCTCTGTTTACAAGGTACCAGTGACCACTTGCATGACAAACCTGTCAATGATTTATAAAGTGTGCAGACGCAGTACCACAGAAAGTCTCACTCAGAACAATTGGTTACTCATTGCTGCATGGTTTCAGTGATCTTCTCATCTTCCTGGATGTGCTGGACAGCAGGAAGGCCCTGCCCATCTCTTTAGCACCTGATGATCCTTGGACAACTTTGCTGCCCTCTCTGTAAATGAATGTCAGCTTTCCTACCGAAGCACAGGGCTGTCTACTGAAGTACAATGCCTGTTTTATTTGAATGTTCTCTGGGAAACAGTTTAGAGAGCATCCATATCAAACAATTCCTGTGCTGCAGTGTTTGTACCTCGAAGAGTTAGGTCAAGGGTTTTGGATCAAAGCCTAGCTGAGGCTGCATACATCATGGGGCCCAGGGAGAGAAGCATTGAATTTCTTGCTTAAAACTGGCTGTTAAATGCAAATGCATCATCCTTTGTGCTATATAAAATCCAAGCTGACTGTTCTGTATTTTCTTCAGGCAGCAAACTGTTGAACAGATTCCACTTCATTGCAAGGTCTTTCGATCAGGCTCTTGATGAATTCATTAAGCTATATATTCATTATAGGTGATGAAAGGTATATAACCTTTCCAGAAAGGAAGTGGTCTGCTCCATAAATAAATGTAGTTTTGTAAATTAAAGATGTGCTAGAATGAAATACCTGGATCCAACAGTGCTGAAACACGAGCAAGGCAATTGTAATGGCAGCTCTGGGAAGGAGGCTGCTCACAGTGGAGGGGATGAACTTTGTGAAGTGCCCTGATGGTCTGAAGCTTCAGGCTGTGCTGGATCAGGGGAGGAAGTACATTCCTTCCCAGATTTTCTCTCGGTTGAAGCTTGATCATGGCATTGTTGTTAAATTTGTTGGCAGAGGGAATAGCCCATTGGTGCACTTGCTATAGCAGTTGCATGCTAATGGAAAATGTTTTACAGCCATGGCAGTGTTAGAGGATCTCAGTGGTTTTCCTTAATGATTGGATACAGGCCAGTCACAAATATGTTAGGATACAAATGTAACCTGTGTTTGTGGAAAAACAAACACCCCAGCTAAGACCTGAGCAAATCCTCCACAGCACTGACGGCGATCAAGGTAGGAGCCAGATCAAGTACAGAGAAATAAATATTGACCTCACATGAAAGCTGCAGTGTATTAAATCTGTAGTTGTTTTACACTGGAGTACCAATTTGTGATACAACCAACTTCAATCTATTAAATGCTACCATAATTCTTTTCGAGTTGGGACTCTCCCTCGCCACTCTGTCCCAGTAATTCCATTTTGGTCTTGTGGAAAAGGTTCTGCCCTAGATGAAGCTCTCAGGAGCACTGCAAAGCTGCTGTGGACAAAGGGGCTATAGCCAGTCACTTACCAGACACAATGTAATTTTTTATGGTTTAATGCAGACTGAAAATACGAGCCATATTTTTAAATTTTAGCATGACAACTCATGTGCACCCACAAATCATGCTGCTGTCATCAGGGTCTTAGAAGACCATATTTTTTTAAGAAAAAGTAGGCTAATGCAGTTAAACAAAGCACATTACAGGAGGACAGGCAAATCTACAGAAGGGAACTTAATGCACTACCTATTAGTACCTTTTAAAACCCCTCTTCTGTGCTTCAAATATTAGATAGCAAGCTGAAAAAAAATGTACTTTTCCTGCAAGAATGTATTACTTCCTTCAACATAAATATCAGTGTCTTAAAATGCAAGTTTGTCAGTGCATGAATTGTACCGTGCTGCAAGCAAATGTTTTGTGCTATTGAAAGAGTTTTCCTTAATAAAATGCAGAGGCTAGAATGTTAAATCTTTTGAAGTTGCTCCTAAACATGTAATATTTAGCTTGAGAAGCAATAGTGAGGAAATGAACATGATAAGAGCTCATTCAGTAACAGCCCTAAATTGATTATTTCCTTCCTTATGTAAACTTATCAGTCAGCCCTTTGGGCTCACTTCCGAATACCAGCTCAGCACAAGAGTCTTATCACAAGGAAATGGAATGTAAAAGCCCTGATAATTTTGATAAGGCACGTACTTTGGTTATGATTCTATCTCTCCCCTCCTCCCCTTTAAATAATTAATCTGCACTAAAAGGGGAGATGTCCTCCCTGAAACTTTGATATAAATAAAAGTTGATGTTGCTGTAGTCAGAATAAACCCTGATTATTTATCCTGCTGGTTTCTCAGAATATTCTCAGGCAAAGAGACTAGAAGATATATTGAAAATTACAAGCAGCTTTGGAATGGAGTGGCATAGTGGTCTGGATAGATGACATCTGAGTTTTTAGAGACTCTTATAAGTTTTGGACATAATCTAAAGATTCTCAGTAGAGTGGATACTGTAGGAAACTTCAGACTCTCATTTTTATTTGCCACTTATTTATTTGCCACCTTTACTCCACCCATGATGCTGTGGGTCTGACATCTACTTGTGATGGCAGAAGCCAGGCTGAATAAAGATCCAGCAGCTCACAGTGCAAAAACCAAACATGCAAACTAAAAAAAACCCTACTACACAAACACCAAACCGCACACTCAAACACACATAAGGCAAAAGAAAACTGACAAGCAAGCTCTACCCTGCAGCCACCACAGACTAAAACTTCACGGTTTTACCAGCCAAAAACCCACCAGAACAGCCCCAAATACAAATTTAACTTCATTCATTTGTCCCAGTAAAGTAATAATTTAAAGGGGTACGTAACAAGTTTTGTGGTTCATCGCATACCAGGACAGCAAAGCCTGATAAAAGCACTCAAATGACAGTACTGTTTTTGTTTGAGATGTGATGACATGCTCCTTAAGCAAATGTTATAGGCAGCAAATCCATGACCCAGTAAAATACACTCCAGATCATCAAAGTAGTTCTAAAGTTTGATGAAGTCCACTCGTCTCCAGCAAGAATGACCTAAAACTCTTCAGAGGAAAAAAAAAAGTGTGGAGGAATTCAGAAAGAATGTTTTTTAAGCAAACGGTGACATACCAAAGTTCAGTGTAACTTTTTCAGTGAAACCTAAAACTAAGCTAAATTTTCCTGATTTGTTTTTTTCCACAGAAACTCAAATCTTGAGTAGTTTTATGCAAATTATGGAAAAGCCATGACTGAGGCTGGACTGACAAATAATTTTGATTGGCTGCTTAGCTAAACCTCCTCTCTGGAATACTTCTCATCCAAACAACATCTCATCATTGCAAATCAACAGGGGTCTTAATCCTGGCGGTGTTAAAGTGCATGACACACATACCATTGATTTTAATAGGGTTAGGATTTCCCCAGAATTTTCGTGATGCTTTGCACGAGGAAGCCCTTAGACGTTTTCACAAGCGATCCTAAATGCTTTATATTGAAAAAAAAGTTGCAATGACAAATATATTTGGTGAAGCAGTGGCAAAAATAAGACTGGGAAAAAGTCATAGAGCGAATCCAGAATGTTCTTACAGGCATATGAGCACACAGAGGAAAGGAAGGTTTTCTGAGGGAAGGTGTGGGATCAGAGGAGATTAATCTATGGACTTTATTAACTCTGTGCTTTCTACGCCATATCAATACCATCACACGTGCAACAGACTGTACCTACCAGAGAGAAAATCTTATTAATATTTTTGGAAAAAAAAATCAGAATTAGCAAGGATAAGCAAAAAACTATACGTTTGCACTGTGAATGCTGGGTAGCAAAATAAAAGAGGGTGTAACTGCCTTGCCTGTCATTTATTGCTTTGGGCCCACAGCAGCAAAGTCCTCAGGGGAAGAAATTGCAGTAGCAGATATTATCTTATTTCACTACTGTATTTCCTATCTTAAATTAATAGTGCGTAGGATTTTGATTATAATATAATTATTCATGAGTCTGTTTAGTTATACAAGAGGGTAAAGAGCACTTTGCTGCTCCATGAAGCCTGGCTTGTTTTATGGAGTTTAAATTAGGGCCTCAAGATATTAGTGAGGCAGACGAATTCCATTGCTGACATTCTCAGTGCAACCACCAAACTGGTGCTCAGAGCAGGGAGCGGATGGGATTGGGAAGGGCTTGGATTTTCCACCCATTTCTGCACGGCTGAGCCTCCTCAGGCTGGGTTCTGCCACCCTCACCGAATGAAGTACTATACTGTGAGAAGAGCGCGTTGGAAAAATGTTGTGGTCTGCTCAAAGGTGGCAGAATTGCTTATTTATTTAGGTCAAGTAGACTCAAGTACTTGGAGACCTGGGGAGCTTATGTAATGCACTGGCATGGTATGAAAAAGCTACATACAGGAGGAGAGGCACAGATGGAATAACTGCACACTCTCTGAGCAGGTGTCTGATGACATTTCATGGTGACCTGGAGACAACTGTGTGGCCAGAGGCTTTCTAACAAAAATATCTGCATAGTCCCAATGAAAACAAGCCCCAAACAATTCTCAAAAAAACTTATAAAACCACACAAAACCAGAAAATGAAAAAGATTTTCATATATTGTGCTTAATAGTCATGAGGTTTAGGAAACACATGTTGATCACCTACTACTCAGGCCAGTTTCAGGCCTCTGTGCTACTTTGAAATAGTTTGGGCTGAATTCAGGTCTCAGGTATTCTAAAAGACAAACCAGTACATTTTGTCTTGAAACTTGCAGGAACTGTTTTAGGGAGCTCAGCTAGTCTGTTTGGGTTACGTAGGAAGGCACACAGCCAGGCTGGTTTATTAACTAACAATAGATATATTTCCTTCTTTGCTGAAAGGGATTGTGGCCTATTTTGCCTGTGTGCTTCATGTGGCAGCATCAGGCTGTGGAAGCAAATTATAATCACGTCCTGGCTCCTTCTTCTCAGTGTTTTCCAGTGACTGGAAGGAAGGATGATTGTCAGATCAGGGGCTGGTTGTCCTGCTTTGCTGAGAAGCAGCTGTTTGCAGGCAGCCTGGGTGGGGGGTGGTGGTGGTGGTGGTGGTGGTGTTTAGCCCTTGGCTTTGTTTCCGTGGACATGTCATACAGGTGAGATAATTGAGATCTGAATCACTGCCTGTAGAAATGGTAAAAATAACCTGGTGCAAACCAGGTCCGTGTCCATCTCAGGTGGCACAATGTGATCAGCCAAAAGGTATGATTTACAGTGAGAGAAAATCGACTTCTGGCATAATAGGGTTTTTCAGTGCGGGTTTTTTTCATGACCCCACGAGTGACATAACAAAGAACATTTCATACCAATCTGTGGAGCTGCTGTGTTTTAAATGTGTATTAAATTCTCCACTCTACAGAACTGTACCATGGAGCAGATTCATTACCTCTTTTGGCGAGTTAATCTTGTGAATTAGCATTACAAGGAAGTCTGAAGAAGCTCCCTCCCCTTCCATTTCCTTTTCTTTTGTAGTGGATCAGTTATTCACAGGACGCTCTTTGTTTCTGGAACCACGTCTTTGTTTTGCCAAACTTGGTTCCACCCGTGTCTAGTAGAGACCTGTTCCAGGACGTGTTCCACTGGCTGGGAACCGGCACAGGCAGCAGAAATGCTTTTCTTGCAAAACAG
Organism: Mystacornis crossleyi; assembly: GCA_013400655.1. Classification (NCBI taxonomy): domain Eukaryota; kingdom Metazoa; phylum Chordata; class Aves; order Passeriformes; family Timaliidae; genus Mystacornis; species Mystacornis crossleyi. Next base: position 48,177 of record VYZQ01047461.1, on the reverse strand, counting down.
TCTCTGCGAGCATTTTATCTGCTCCCCACCCTAAAGAGGAAAGATTCTGTTGAAAACAAGTAGACCTGTATGCATTCCCCTTGGGAAATTCTCCTTAAAAATCCGCATTTGAGGAAATGACCTATACATCTAAATAGGTAACAAGATTTCTCAGAGACCTTCTGTCACAATCTGTGACACGTCAGTGCTACTCATTTGCGCCACCATGGGAATGCATTAATAAAGGAGTGTGGATTCTTCTGCTTTCAATGGTTCCAAAATACCAAGTCAATTCTTTCAGGTACATTTTGCTTAATTACATCTGGTATAAGAGTTTCCATTTCTTTGGATGCTGGATTCTCTGCTAGTGGTGGAAACTGCATCTTCCTCTTCATAACCAATAATCTTAATAGCTGCAATCTACACTCTGTACATTTATTTTGTGGGATGTCATGGACTCCTGAGATTTGCATATCCAAAGGTCCTGATGCAGATCTATAGATATTCCCAGGATCTGCATTGCCCTGTGTGAATTTCAAGAGGAAAACGATAACAGGAAGAAAAGGAATATTAGAAATGTTTTATAAAGTTGGAAACAAGTCCCACCAAGTCTCTGATCCATTTTTTGTGGATGAAATAGAAGAAAATGTTTCAAAGGAATTGACTGTGCAGAAGGTGTGATTTGGGCTCATAGAGGAATTTGTTCAGTCTGAAATCTTTTGCAGAAGACAGATTTTCATTGAAAGCTGAGACATGAATTTGTCTAAGATAAAAATACTTGTTATTCAAAAAAAAAAAAAAAGTGAGTAGCCCCTGTGTCTTATCCCTATGCACCTGTCCTGGTGCCATGTAGATGGTTTCTGCATCACGTCTGTTCTACAGAAAATGAACGTGATTTTTAATTGTCTGAGGGCTTGCTGAGGAATTGGTTTGTTAGGGTTACTGCAAATAAAAGAAGATCTCAGTAGTCAGTTATTTCTTTGTCTAAAAGAGGTCATTAAATTTGATGATAGAAGCTGTCAATGTATGAAAATATACAAGTGAATAGGATGTGAGAACAAATGCTGACAAGTGCGGTATACAGCCGGTGCTCTTGACAAGACAGGATTGAACTGAACAAACGGCTCATAAAGCTCCTTTAGCAGGAGGACAGTAAAATCCTTCCTCTAAGGTGATTTAGTTTTTTAGTAAACGTTTATATGGAGACAGGAGCCTACCCTGGTGGATGGGGCGCTTGCTTTTGCCAGGCACTGTAGACAGCGCTGCAATATAACTTTAGTTTATTATGGCACTAAAACTATTAAACTGTGACTGTTTTTTTGTTTTTTTTTTTTTTCCCCACTTCAAGTGAGATTTGTCCCTAACCAAAAGGGGACAGCCATTCTCTTCCCATGCGGACTATTGTTTTTGATGGGCAGCCATCTCACATCTTTTAAAAAAGCAAGATCTCACTTTGTGCTAAGTGGCTGCAAGGGAAAATACAGAGTTAGCTACAGAGGTTGATCAGTAACTCACAACTGCAGTAGCTCCACTCATACACTAAAAAGTTAAAACACTTACTCCAGTCTCTGTCATACTGATTAGCATTATCCAGATGATAAAAATTAGTGATGTCCCCTTCTCTGGGGGACAAGAGCTGTGGTGGGTGTAGAGAGAGCCCAGGCCAGGAGCCCTCCCATGAGCATGAGGGTCTGAATGATGCCCCAGGTAGCAGAGAGCTATGGTGGCTTGCTCCTAGGAGAAAGTCACCTCTGTGGGAGGGTGTGGGAGTTGGATATGTGGAAACCTCAGGCCCCTTGGAGTCAAGTTTCCATTCAGGTGGGTGACCACGCTGGGGTGGGGTGGGGGCCTGTCCCAGCAGAAGGCCGCCATCCCTCTGTCTGATGCTCTGGTCTGCTTGTGTCCATCGCTGGTGTGTCACTGCTTCTTGTGGTAAAAGACTGCTGCTGCCAGATGTGTCCCTACCCTCCAAGTCCCCTCCAGGCATGGGGCTCCTGAAAAAAGCCTGGCAGGCCCACGGTGCTGGGTTCACTCCTTTATTTCAGTTTGGATGCACGTTCTGGGGAGATGCACAGAAACTCTCATTCCAGCTTGCAAAAGTGCTTTTCAGAGTCACTCTGCGGTCACAGAGTCCTCTGAATCACTGAGGTCACTTAGACATAACCTAAGTGTCTTTGAGAGTCCTTTGAAAATTGCTGCCAGAATTTCCTCTGACTGGGTCATTATTTGCTTACTGAGAAACAGGAGGTTTCGTAATGCACATTTGTTGTCAAAGTGAATGTTTGCAACATGTGAATCCTCATTTGGGCTGGAAGTTCATCATTAAATTCATGAGATGGATTAGGAAAAAAAAAATCTAAGAATGCTGACAAATCAACACTTTCAAACCCAGATTTCTGGCAGTGTTTGAACCTCGTGGAAGCTTTGGATCAATTCTTTATTGATTTTATTTAACTGTTTCTTCAGATAAAACTGTTTCTTCAGACGAAATAAGCATTGCCCTCCCACAGAAATCTTTGTGTTGATTAAGAAGTGATGTGCAGTCTGTTATAAACAACCTCTGTTACAGGAGCTCTCCCATACCTGCTGTGTTGAAAAGAAAAGAAAAACATATAGGCAGGCATGACAGGCAGGTACCAGTCCCAAATCAAGGCCAGGGGCTGTGGATCTGGTCCAGGGTGACAGAAATCTGGTGCTGTGCTCCTCCAAAGCAGGAGCCTGTCAGTGCTGCTCTCCTCAGACATGGCGATGCCTCAGCAGAGCAGGCCCCTCATTCCCTAGGAAGGCCAAGAAAAAACCTGAACATTTCAGTTTAGTCCAGGAATACCAAGATCTTGCAGAGTAGAACACACATCTGCTCCATATGGACACCAACCACGAGCGTTAAGCTGTCTTAGAGACTTTTTCTAGAGGTTTTTTCACTTTTTCTCTATGGCAAATCCCAGTAAACGCATATCAGCAGATTGTTTTTATTATCCACAAATCCCACAACACTGAGTATGTTTTCCACTATATCTCTCTCACTCCAAGACAGAAAAAAACAAAAATTATAAGCACTGCCATGTATCCAGATCAAAAACCACAGTTTATGTCACGCCTGTTATTATTCAGGTTGACCACTCTACCCTGGCATATTTTGACTTTAAACCCATACCTAACCTTAAATCCAGCGTGATGGTTCTGTTAAGATCAGACTTTTAAAACTTCAAGCCCTTGTGGTCCTTCTGAAGACACCGTTCTGGGGCTTTGAGTCATTGCTGCCTAACTGAGCATCATAAAACACTCTTAATATTTTATTAACACACTGATTTTTTTTAATACCTGGCAAAAAAGCGCAACAACATAAGAGCAGCAGCCAGCAGGTATGTCAGGAAAACATGTCAGGCTTGCACAGAATGGCAGCTCTGCTTCTTAACTGGATGAGACAGACAATTATTTACCACATTTTGAGAGCACCTGGCACTCAGTCTCTTGGTCATCAGGACAGCTCAAGGGAAAATGGTGTTTATCACAGTGCCCTGTTAAGTGGGTTTGAGTACAACAGAAATAAACAAAACAGCCTCTGGGAAAGTTTCAGGACTTTCAAACTGGTGAGTGCTCTGGTGTTGCAGACAGCTCAGGTTGTTTATTAGGAGCCAAACAGCACAAATGACAATATACACTTTTGTGTTTGTTGGTTTCTTCTTTATTTTTTTTTCCCTTGTAAAGAAGGGGGATTTTATACAGATAAAATAACCCTATCACTTCAAAATAATCTCCAATCTGCCACTCTGAGAGATCCTACATTTTCTTTCAAATTTTTTTCAAATTCTTTCCTTTGCTCTGGTCCTCATAAGGAGCCTCTCCTTTGCTGCTCACCTTTTCTTATGTGACTCAAGGGAGACACTTCCGGTTTCCCATGAGTATGCTAAGCCATTTAAATTTTTAATAACTGCTGCAATATGCGCTGCCTGCTTTTCTGGAGTGCTGTGTTGGTGGATGATCTAAAATGGATGGATTGCATGCTACAGATTCCGAGATGTAATCGTCTTACAATCCTGCATCTTGCTCGCAAATGTTGCAAGATTTGCTTATTGGTTGTTTTCTGCAACCAGATGTTGACTTTCTAAGTCACAGAACGGGCCTCCCCTTGCTTCTAGCCAAATATCATGTCTTCCTTTCAGATGAATAATGTCATATCATTTCTGAGTTCAGCGTGTTACCCAATTTCCCAGGTCCAAAAAGTTAAAGAAATCCAAGATGGAAATCCAGGACTTTGTTTTCAGGTCTAGAAGGTTTGGCTGATACGAATATCAATGCTATAAAAAAGAAAAAAAGTCAGCATTTTCACCTTATCATGGCCTAGTATGATGCAAAAAATAATTTTCATTCTTGGCAATTCCTATTTTTTAATGTGAAATTTATTTGCATCTTCAGTTTTACATTTTGGGATAAAACTTTTGCTTCTATCTGGTTTGGAAATCCAATCACAATATTTAATTCCTTTAATGATGTCATGAGAATCTCCCTGCTCAAACCAGGTCCAGCTAGACCAGACTGCTCAGGGCTGGTTCAGTCAAGTTTGGAGCATCTCTTCCAAGAGATGGCTTAGTAACTTCCAGCTTTCAGCAGTTTTGATAGCAGAGCAAAGCTGGCATGGGAGAGGTGAAAGGGAGGATCATGTAGGGGAAATCAGACCTTGCCAGAACCCTGATGTGTGTTGTGGGGCCAGCAAGACAGTGTGGAGAGCATGAGGATGGAACTGCACATCTGGGGAACTACCAGGTGCACTCCTGGGGTCCAGTCCAGCTCCTGATAGGAAAGGGTGAATAAATAATTCTGCATTCAAGTGCTGAATTAAAATGGGTGTCACAGAACAAAATGATCTCCAAGCAGATATTTAAAGCTTTCAGTGCTTATTCCCACACTAGAGAGAAACAAGTTCTCCAAAATCCTGAGCTGACTAGGAATTCCACCAAAATAAATTTTTATTGAAGAAGCTGAGAAAGAATCACACGTGATGTTTCATTCTGATTTTGATTTCTTATGTGTTTCCCACAGTATGAATAATTAAATGAAAATAATATTGTACAGGAGAAATGAGGAGGAAACCCTTCTTCCTTTCCCTGTATTTGTAAGTAAATACTAACTTAATTTCAAACTGAAATACAACAGGAAAAGATTTATTTCTGAAAAATGGATTTCTGGTAATGGTTCATATTATCTGTTGGTGAATATGTAAACAATTGTACTCTAGCCTTTCCTCTTGAGAGAGAACTGGATATAGTTACTGGTGTGAAGTATATTAAATGCTCAGCCTTGTAAAGGGCATTCTCTTTTATGCCTAAAGACTCCACAGGCCAGGAAGGCTGTTTACCCCTTTCCCTCTATTTATTTAAATTCTCTGATGAGCATTCTCATAAATCTATCTGTAATTTCAGCAGCCTAAACTGCCTTTTCTTCTTTCTTACTGAAATAAGATGATGGAGAAAAGAACTGTGGCTCTAAATGTATGGTGCACTAAAAATACAGCACACGTACTGTACATGCAAATGCTTCAGAACTAGTTATCACCACTATGAAATGCCAGCTTCTGCATTAATAATGGTGAGATTTTGCATGTTGGCAGCCAAAGCTTCCCACAGTTTTTTCTAAACTGTCGGGGTTTTTTTGCATTAAATCGCTGAAGATTAGAAAAGTGGGACACAATGACTTGAATGACATATTGAATCCTTGAATTGCAGCTAAGAAGACTGCTCAGAGTGGTTATCTAAGGTGTCGCCTGCTTATACGTTTAAGCCATAAAACTTTGGAAGATTCCGTGAGGGCTCTGCTTCAGCAAAGTCCTTGGTCTCATGTTTGACTGGAGATAAGGGAACCCACTGCTTGTAAGGCATGTAATAACGCAGTTTACTCTTTCCTAGAAACACATTAAAAACAGCTCCTGAGTGACTTTGAAGCGAAGGCAATTCCAAGACCCAGCAGTTTGTGGCAAACACATTGTATTGTTGCAGCAGAAAGTTGAAAAAAAAAAAATCCTAGTGGACCTCCTG
>VYZQ01047461.1:10160-26372 GCA_013400655.1 Mystacornis crossleyi | reverse complement strand
TTTCCCTTCACTGCCTAAATATTCCTTGTCAGCGTACTTTTGGGGATTCAGGTCCTTGCTGATTCTAACTGGGACTCCAACTGTATGAAGCCCCATTTAAATTTAGTGTTCAGGTGTCTTTCTTTGGCTGCCATGCAATTAATGGATTTCTTCTTCCCTCTTGAGCTACTCTGAGACTATCTGACTCTCAGTCCCAAAATAGTAAGTGCATGGAAAATGTGGCTTCTTTAGAATCAACACAAATTGGTTTTCTTGTATTATTTGTGTATACAAGAGCCTGACCAAACTGAGCCTTCTATTTTAGCAGAAACCCTCTGCCGTAGTAAATCACTATTGTAGAGACCCTTTGAGGCTGTAACGCAGCCAAATGAGGGAGTGAGATACTCTCTTACTGCTTTGCGTGGCCACATAAAATTTGGGAGCTGGCAGGAGCAGTCAGGCAAAAAGGCACATGAAATTTTTAGGCAGTGAAGGGAAAGAGAAATACCTTAAAAACAGTTTTTGGGCTGCAATTTTGTTGTTCCTGCCAGAGGTTCTGAAATAACACAAAGGATGAGCTTGTTGTCCCGGGAACAATATTCTAGCAAATTGCTTTTCCAGGACCAAGGGAATAGAGTCTTTCATCATAATTCCTCCTTTCAGACCACTGAATAAATGAATTGAAAGCTAACTTTATGTTCAGGAAAAAAAAAAGGCGCAGAATAAAAAAAAAAAAGGAAATATGAAGGTTAAATCCAAGCACTATTATACTGTCCAAAAGCACTGAAGAGATTGTAGCAGGTGGTCCCACCACCTGTGCCTGTCTGCTTCCATTCCAAATAATCTCCTTATCAAATGCAGAGAGAAGCAGACACCCAGGAGGGTCCCACAGGAAGAGCAGTGGCTGAAAAACAGAGTGACTAACCAGAGAGATAGGAACCTGCAGTGCGGGGGATACATAACTTGGGGAAGCTGAAACAGTAAGAAACACTAGAGACAAATCGTTGTCCCATTTGCAGCTTGTATATCTACAGCAATACTGCTGGCTCCAGCCCTTCACATTTATGTCCTGGTGGTAATGGATGGGAGAGGAGAGATCCTGCGATTCCAAGCTAGAAGCTACCATGTCCTAATGGCTTGCAGAGAAAAAGGCCAATCACACAATGCGTTTATAATAGCACCTATTTTCTTTATCCTTCCTCAATTGCTGCAGGAAATGCTTTAATTTAATAGAGTAAGCGGATGTATTGCCTGGATTCCGGGTGGCACACTAACAGCGTAAGGATCCTGACCCCCAGCATTGCAGGCAGGGCTGTGGTTTGCTTCTCAGTGGGCTGCAATCACAATGGCTTTTTATGACTGTCAGGCTTCCACTAAAAGCAAACAAAGTGCTGGCTGAAAAAGAAATCACAGTAAAGACCGTTCCTGTCATGTATCTGAATATTCCCTGTCACTCGTTCTTTTCTGTGCATGAAATTTCCTAGGTAAATATTGCTGGGAAGGGAAAGGTACCTCAAAGGAGCCCGCTGCTGCCAGTGTGTATCCTCACATTCAAGTGGCATCTTTTGAAGTGAGGGCATTCTCCAAGTTGAGGACTTCTCTGTCAAGCTGCCTGCTGGGCATGATGCACACCCCGCAGATGATGGCTTTACCTTTTCCTAAGTTGTTCCCTAGCAGAGCAAAGTTCTTGCCCTTTGAGTGGGAGCCAGTGTTTCCTTCTCGTCGGGTCTGCTCTCTGTGGTGCAGCACCTCAATGACACAGCTAAATGGCTTCTCAGGTGGGACCACTCTTGGCACTGCTTTGTCACCTTCCACTTTGCACCCAGAAGTGCTCCCTGGGCTCCTTGTAACTCCTACATCTGGGCCCAAAGGCTTCCAGGGCTTCCTGCTTGCACCAGGCGGTGTGGAATACTTTGTGATAGCCTCTAGTGGGATCCAGCCCTCACTGCTTCTCTTCCTCATGGACAGGACCTTTCACTGTCCTGTAAGGACCACTTAGGTAACAGCCCTGACACAGAATCTGCTGTTCTGGGAAGTCCAGCTGTTACTCCTGGACTTTTCTTAAATCCCTACTCAATTTTAGCAGCACAATATGGGCAAAAGCGAGGCCTGCTGAAGCCCATCAGAAGGGTTGCGTGGCACCCTGGGTAAGGGTGACAGACACAGGATCCACATTTTCCATAGTGATAGTTATCCATGAAAATGAACACTGTAGGAGAGCTAATCCCAAAACATCCAGCACAGCTTCAGCAAGCTTTAGTGATTTGTCCTGATGCAGCATTGCTTGGTATAGTTTTTTCAGAGAATGGAGCCTCACTTTGGATTTAACACTGCAGTCTCAAAGTGAAGACCGGCTCATCGTCACAGCTATTTGTCTCATTCATTTTGGGTGATGCTTTTGAGATCCTTGAGTGGAATATTCTGAGTTAAAAGAATAACACTGCAGCGTTCTTTCATGAAACAGAAATGCTTCTTTTATTTCTTGCATGATGTAGTCACAACAGTGTCCTAATTGCACCTATACTGTTTGCCACGGTGTTTTGGAACACACAGTTTTGGAGCAGATTTTGTTATAGAAATATTTCCAAACCTGAGCAGCCTTTCTTTTTCCCTTTTTATTTTTTCCCCAAGTATTTAAAAATCTGTGAGGAAATATTTATTCCTGTCTAGACCTTTAACATCTAGACTTAAGAGGTTTTTTTCTTTTTTAGTTCATATGACCCTCAGAATACACAGGTTTTGTGCTGACTTTTAACCCCAAAATGCCACATATACAGAAGAAGGCCCAACTTTCTAGAAGTTTAAAAGTCAGGGAGTGAAAAGTGATAACTCTTTGCTACTTTGATGACTCAGAAATATATGACATTTTCTGTTATTCTGTAGGGTGATGACTTTATACCATCATATACTTAAACAGTGTGGCAAATTTTATAGTAACTTCATTAATCAATCTGGCACTTTTACAGTCTCAGCTTGCATTGCACTTAACATGCTCTTTCAATATTTGATTTCCCTGACTAAATCCATAAAGCAAAGAAAGGAGAGATTAAAATAACAAGAACTACATTGACACAAATTCAGCTCAAAGCTTAGGCTGGATTCGGCTGTATACTTTTAGCGGGGAAGCAAAAAGTTTGCTCTCCCCTTTTGTGAACGGGTCATGTCAGAACAGGACAGGCCCTGAGGGACTTGGCACGAAGAAATGGTGGCAATTTTTTCAGTCCTTCTCCTTCCTAGGAGTGTACAGTCGTCTTGGTGAGAAGGCTTTTGGTAGGAAGGTTCCTGTCAATATGAGTCTTCCCTAGGAATCTTGAGCAGGCCTTCAGAACTGGTTCGGAGGAAACAATTTGTATCGCTCTGATTCTAGACTGACGACTTTGATAACAAAAGCAGCAAAGCATGTGGTGAGATTCAGATCTGGGCAGCAATAATCTTTGTTTCAGTGTGCTCGTTTCAATATTGATCACAACCCTGGCCAGGAAACAAGGGAAGATGAACCAATTTTATATAAAGTTTCTGCTGACTCCTCTCAAAGGCCACAGTGATTCTTTCCTTTTCAAGAAGGGCATTCTTTTACAGATGACTCCTGATATTCTTCTTTCTTCAACTCAGGTAAAGGGAAAACTGCTCTGTGGCAATAAATGCTCAGTAATTAGGCCAGAATTAATTTTTACCTATCTGTAAAAACCACCTGAAGATATCAACTGGCAGAAATTCTGTGCTAAGGTTGCAAAGCCCAGAATTTAAATGTTAGGAAATGCTTTATTCACAGCTGCCAACAGAACCTTAATTCAGATGCTTTTTGTGTTAAGACATAGTCTTTAATTGCATAATCACATACTATTTTTTCCACAGGACCTCTGTCTCACTCGGGGCACAGGACCTACAAGAGGGCCAAGTAGAGGTTATGCAGGCACACATAAATCTGCCATTTCCTAATTTAGCTGTCCTTGACTTTGCAACCTACATAATTTTGCTTTCAGAGAGATACATATTATTCTCTTAAACCATGATAGAGGAGCTTTTCATACATGGTTTCTCTAGGTGGGAAACTGTTGGAAGTCAGCTTCCTAAAGAAGACATAGTTAAGAAATGGATAATTGAGTAAACACAGCCTCTGTGCATTTTTAAACGCGCATAGACTAACACTTCATTTGCTCTCAGCTTGGAGTGTCTCATGGTGTTTCAAGTGCTAAAAGATTTACTATGGTTTATGACTTAAATATTTCTAACTCAATTTGTCGTTTAGCACCAAACCCCCCTGTCCTGCAGCACACTCAAAGGCTAAAGGGCACCGAAGCATTCCCCTGCTTAACTGCCCATGGACTGGAGCAGCTCTCATGACCTCTCTGTTGCTCTTGGGATATTTTATGAAATTAATTATTAAAATGCAAGGCCTCAGGTCTATCTGGGATGTACTGCTTGAGGTGTTCAGTGCAAAACCAGATTCCCTCAGTCACAATAATTTTTATACATTGAACAGTTTTGCTTGGAAAGAGTTACACTGTCCTTCAGTATAATTTTGATTTTTCAATCCACCTTACTACCAGTTTGCTCTTCTGCAAAGCACAATTAACTGAGTGCATTTCCATTAAATTTCAAAATACATCTTAGACTTCTTGACTGGATGTTCCTTTTAAAACATGNGTGCAAACACAGCTTTATTTGTTAAGAATAATCTATTTAGATGTGTAGCTTTGCTTATGGTTCCATCATTAAAGTGCTGGGATACCACTGTAGCAAATGGATGGGAACTACAGGTAGAATGAGCAAGAAAGAAACACAGATCAGAGTGTGATGAGCAGGCTGTCATATCCAGTTCTCCAAACCTCGTAAATGGAAAATACCCAACCTTGACTCGCATCGACTTTTTAGAACAACTTAACAGTTATCACAAAGAGCCCTTCAGTCCAAGAAGATTGTGTTTAATAGGTGGCCAGGTCAGTGGGTTTGTAATCTGTAAAAATAATTTGCTACAGTCTACTGGAACAATAATTATTGAGTGGCAAATGCATTTTAAGGCCTTTTAGTGGCAGCTCCACAACTGATCCTATAGAGACTATTTCAAATCCAGGTTTTCATGCCTTCAGCAAATGCAGGTTTTAAGTAAGAATTCCACTGTGGAACACTGAAAACCTTCAGTGCAGGTACGTGCCTGGGCTGTGTAATAGATAAACAATCTGAGGCAACACTGGGAGAATCCATTTTTCCCTTTCCAATTTCTCCCCATCTGGGTTTACTGGATTACCCAACAAATACGAGTTAACATTCTAGCTTGCAGAGAGTTCTCCTCATGTTTGGAGGAACTGTGGATTTCATAACAGTTTTATGAGTTTAGTGTTGCTTTTTGGAAATGTGCTTTTAAACAGAGGATGTGTTTTATCTTTCTTTAGAACATATTTTCTTGATTTAACTGGCGTGGGTTCATATTTTTTTTGAATAATTTAAGCAGTCTGTGTCCAGAGTCCAAATTGTGTTGACCTTAAATATAATCCTGGTGGAGTGAATTTTGAAATAGCAAAGAGAGGTTTAGTTTTGTGTTGAAGACCAGGGTCAGTGGGAAATATTTCAGCTGTTACGCTGTCCTAATTTAGAAGGCAAATGAAAGGCTTCTGTGCATCACACTGACGTGATGCGACTGAATGAGTGCAGATGCATCATGATCTGGAGTTTGCTAAATTTGCGTTTGGAGGACTCTGAATATATAAGGAAGAGTTTGCTCCTGGGAGAAGGCAAACACAGGTTCTGAAAAGATCCCAGAAAATCACAAAAAAATTATGCAACATTCATTGGTAGGATGTGGAACAACATAGATGATTTACTAGTTTATTTGGAATGTCTGAGCACCATGGACATTAGTGGTTTTCACCAGTGTCAGCTCAGGAACATGGGCCAGGAGCTGCCCTAACAGCTCAGGAAAAAGTGTTATGTGCATAAAATTAATAATCCTTGTGGAAGATGCCTTTTATATTGTGTTGAATATTTGAATTTTCTGTTGGACTGCTCCTGGTGCAGGAGACATAACAGAGAAGAACTGAAACAAGCCCAAGGAAGAATGATTACAGCACCTGAAAATATCTAAGATCTTGTGCCCCTGCAGGACTGGAGATCCTTTCAAGAAGGCTGGGGTGCCGGGGAAAGTAGAATATCAAATCTGTTACTACTGGTCAGAGCCTAAGAAATAAATTTTCCAGTCCACGGGGGCAAAATGTCCTAGGTATCGCACACAACAGAGCTGTGTTTCAGGCAGCCATACCCAACCTAGGTGGTATTTGGTATTTCTGCATGGTCCAGACATTAGCCCAGGCACAAAGCATGGATCTGTGCTTGGGACAGTTAGTCTCCCTCAGCTTAAGGATTTGGTGTGGAAAAACCTGTAGCAGAACTGTATTTTTAATTGGGTGGAGTGGGAAGGGAAGGCAGCATGTTCCCCATCTGAAATTTATTGTTTGAAATTATTTCTAGTATTTGAAAAATGAATTGGATAATATTTTGGTAGTATTAGTCACCTATTTCTACCTATTATTGATGAGGACTCAGCACAAATAATGTTTCCTTTTTCAAGCTGCTCTCTTGCTTGAAATGAAAATTGGATGTAGAGAAAATATGGAGATTTTTGAAAGAGATCTAAAAACAATGGGGTCCTCCTGACAAAAAAAAAAAAAAAAGAAAAAAGAAAAAAGAATGGAATTTGTTCAGTTCCTTTACAAACCCAGCATCCGCCTTCAGAGCATTCCCAACAGTCTATATTTTTTCCAGTCACTAGCAAAACAGGGGGAAAGGCTTTCCCAAGGGAAATCTGCTTAAGCCTGCTGCAGTGTCTGCGAGGAGTATGGGTGCTGGTGGAGAGTGATACAGGGAGGAACTGTGCTGTCAACAACAGGAAGCTGGTGAAAAACGAGCGGTGCCCCTGGGGAGGTGAATGCAGAGCAGATGGCTCTAATTGTGAGTCACACTGTGACAACTGACAAGAGAAATTCTGCACTCTTGACACTTTAAAGATACCAAAAATACCAGAGAGCACATTCCATGGCTTCTTGAAGACTTCCATATCGAGGTAGCTGGTGGGGGGAGAGCTCCGGCTCCTCCTGTTTCCATCACTAAACAGCCCATAAAATTTGCTGTTGATAAGCTTCCAAGCAGCCAAGCATTCTAATACTTAGATAAGTCACTAATGTTAATAAAACCACTGAAGAAATAAGAAGGAAGAGGTGCAAAGGGGATTCATGTGCAGGGCAGCACCAGTTGCTTTAGATACTGATCCTTTCAATTAAGGGTGGTTCTGGATAAGAAAGGGGAAAGTAACATCCTTGTTTATAAGCACTGTTAGATTTTGAAATCTCTCTCTCTTTTTTTTTTTTTCTTTTTCTTTTCATCTGGAATGACTGCAAGCATTTTCTTGATGTATTCCAATTATTGTCCGGATACAGGGTTGCAGATTTATATTGCGCATCTTTAACGGAGTTACAAAAAGCCAAGACCAGCAGCCATTCATAGCTGGTTGCCAATTTTTTATTTTGAGATGAATGCGTGGCTTGGGTGGGTCTCCAGATGTCAACAGTGCTACTCCAGAAATGTGTTTTAGTTGCTCTATTTGCTCTCTTGATGCAACTGCTTTACTACCAGTAGTTTAGCACCATGTTTGGGTAGTCTGTCCCTTGAGCATGGCCGAGTTGTTTTGCGAGCACCAAAATAACATAAATCAGCTCCTTAGCTTGGAACTCTGTGACCACTGATACCCGGCTGAGGCATTATTGTTCTTTTTCCTCTGGTTCCATGCAAAAATTTTCCCCTGGGTATTTGGGGAGGTGTGTGTGTGTGTGAATTTCATAGCACTGGAAATATTTTTGGGAGTGTCTCATTCTGACTGGCTTCAGATATCTGATATTTTGGCAATCTCCACTGTTTTTCAGGTGGTTGATATTTGTGGAAGCTGCTAACAATGGAAAAGTGCATCTGGTCACTTGGGAGGGCACAACACGGCACAACTGCTACTGCTGCAGCTGCTGGAGGGCTTCTCCAGGATGCAGTTTCAAAGCTGGCGTTGGATAAGTGGTCCTGCAGGGAAGTCAAGTGGTGGGTTTGCTCCCGGCAGGTCACACAGTTCAGAGCCTCTCAGCCCACTTCAGTGTTTCTGTGCTGGAGTTATCTTTACCGCTTTCTTTTAACATTATTTTGTTTTATGTTATACTAGTTAAGCATCTCTGTATCTTGCAGGAGCTGTGGTAGTTGTGTCATGTCACACTGGAAATCCTACTGGTCTTCCTCTCTGCACTGCTGTGTTACACCCCTGGGGTTACACCACTGGGCCCTCCTTTGGGCCAGTTCTCTTGTGCCACTGATGCAGTTTGGGATGAGAATAATTTAAATTATTGGGCATTTTGGAGCAAGACTTTCCCTTTGTAACTGCTGTGCCAGACTGACATTTGACGAATTTGCTAGCAGATACTTTATTAGAGGTCAGCTCCTATTGCCATTTTAAAGATGCTGTTACCCTGTGAAAAACCCAGGATTTACACTGATTGAAATAAATCTACCGAAATATTTGTGTTGTCGCACTTGAGAATTTGTAAGTTGTGTAACACCAAGTTACATGTACACCAGGTTGCATTCTCTAAAATAATCCAGCTCAAAAATATTTATGCGGATACACATATATGAGTCTTCAAAGACATGCAAATCTCTGCCACCTTTCTGTGGTATCACCACTGCCAGAGAAGTCAACTGCAATGCAAAGACAAGGAGCAGGACTCAGGAAACCCCCCTACTTTCATGTTGGTGAGAATTTCAAAGTTTGTCTCTTGTGGTGTTATTTTTTCCTGCTGGGAGTAGGAAGAGGAGCAAGCGCCATGTGATACCGTGTTCTCAAATCCTTGGCAGGGATTTTGAGACCACGACTCCTCTCTGCTTCTTAAAGGCTTTCCCTGGGAGAAGTTGTAGGACGCGGCAGAATTTCTTTCTTCTTTGTATCTGTGTTGGCTAAAGCAGGACAGAGGAGCTTGAAAAGGCTCGCCCTCCTCAAGGAACGCTATCTGATTCATAAGCATTCCTAGAGGTTAAGGCTGGTGACTATCAAGAAAGCAAATACTTCACGCAAGGGTAAGTCCTCTAATTGTGTTTGCGTTGAACAGCTGCCAGATCCCCATGTCAGGATGTCTGCAGTCACGGCTCTGATCTCACCATTCCTTCCTCGGCTGTTGCACAATTGTGTTGCATGTTTGTGGTACGGGAGAAAGTTGGAGAGCTGGGCTATGAAACCATCTCAGGGAAGGAAGCCATGTTTTATTTTAGTTGCTTGGTTTGGATAAAAGCCTGTAGGAGATGGAATAACATAAAAAACCCCATAATGAGGCCCATTCATGGAAAACAAACCTGGTCTTCTCTACAGATATGTGAAATATGAGGTTTGATAGCCAGTTTGGAAAAGGAAATGTCAATAAAAATGTGTTTGCTGGTGTAGTGGAAACCCTCACGTACATATGTGTGAAGTTATTACTTGTTCTACCTGGACAATCTCACCTGTGATTGCAAGGTCTGTTGGGGTCAGGCTTGTAAATCCAATAAGGGAACTTTTGAAAAACTGGTTATGAATCTGCTCCGCTGATGGATCACTTCAAGGATCTGTTGTGGCAGAGAAGTGAGATGAAACANAGACGAAACAGAGACAAATAACGGGGTATGAAAGAGGAAAGAAACCCAAAGACACTGCAATGACCCTAGCAAGGGACATCATAATTCCTTCCAGCCACAGCAGAAGAGTTTTGGGGACTCTCAGAACACGTAAGGATTGAAAGCCACTTGGGTTACACAAATATTCAATCCTGAAAGAAGACAGCAATTGCCTTAGCCACAGAAATGTTGGGTAAAAGTAATATCCTGATCAGTCTCGGCACCATAAATCTTTTTTAGATGATAAAGCTGTACATTACTCCTGTTTGGTTAGAACAAAGCAAATGTCACAGAGGTCTAACTTTAATACAGAAAAATAGTAAGAGGTTGAGTTAATCTATGACCATCATATCGTCTCACGTAATAAAATCTGGTGAGCTGGTAGCAGTGCTCCAGGAGGATGTCAGTTCCACTTCCTAAACCAGGAAGGAGAGAATTATCCAGAGCAATAAAGAGCTTGTACAAATAATACGAGGGAAATCAGAAGTTAATCTGAATACCAACTCAATCTAATCAGTATGAATAGCTCCCTGCCAACTGCTCTGTTACCTGAAACAAGGGTCAACTGATAAACATCAGCCAGTCCTCTCATTAAAAAAACACAACTAACAACCCCCCTTCATCTCCGAATCTCAAATTCCATCATTCCCGATAAGCGCTAACCAGTTCCTCATCTCTCATTTGCAGTTCATATCCTGAGCTACATAGATTTGCTGTTAGAGATAAGGATATGAGAAAGCGAAGTGATATTAATACACATGTTGCAACCTGCGAGCCTCTCCGGGGCTGCCGTGCCTGGCTCTGGAAATCGGGGTGGTCAGCGAGTCTGCCTGGGATTTGGGATCTGGCCGCATGCCATTTGTTTGGCAGCATTAGCCCAGATGAACACAGGCAAGGAAAGCAGTATGAGCCACCTGGGTGGGAAACAGATGCCTGGCAAAAGAAGGAGCAAGCAAGGAAGAATGGGAACAAGAAGGCGAGACACTGTCTGTCTGGGAGCTGCAAGGGGGAAGAAGGACAGGGAGCTGTAATCCCAAATTTGTGAAAGACATCACCCAACTCCAATCAAACCATGTAAACTACCTTTGGATTCTCATCCCATGCTCACCACTGTTAGATATTTGTCAAAGTTAAATGTAAAACAACATTTTCTGCCTTTCCCTTTCAGCATGGGTGAGGTTTCACTGTCCTAAAAACCAGGTAATGCCAATCAGTGTTGGCATTCAGATGGCAGCCAGTAAAAGGTGCTTCCTGAATCAGTGTTCGGGGGCTTGAGTCAAACATTCCTCTTCAGCCATTTATCCAATGTTTTTCGACATTTTTGGAAAGGTATAGAAGTTGTCTTTTTCTGCTTTTCTTGGTAGCTGAGAGAAATAAGGGTTGAGTCAGCTGCACCACAATGCAGAATTCTTCTTTACAACAGGTTAGGGGCTTCCCAGAGAAAATCGCTCTTTTCCGTTCTGCAGGCTTTGGTTCTTCATGTGTTTTAGATTTGCAGATAAACTAGTCAAAACTAATCAAAAGCAAAACAGAACACAACCAATATAAAATCCCCCAACAGACTTTTTAGAGGTCACCCACTCAACTATATTTGGTTTTAATATTTTTTTAATTTCAGTGTGTGGGAAATAAGCAGGGGTTATTTCCTCCAGCAAACCAAGGTTTACTTAGCCTGTTTTTTTGACTTCAGATTTAGCTGAAGTAAAATATTATGACCTATAATAATCTGAGAACAATATGTCTTTTTTACACTCAAATTGCTATTCACTGTCACTTTATTTGTTAAGGGAAAAAATAAAGCCTGTTTCAGTGAGCCACAGGTAAATTAAATTTAAGTCATTTCTATGATTAAGGGTAGGGGTCTTGGAGAGAAGCTGCCTGTAGCTGATTATGTGTACTTATATTTATGGAAGGTCTATTCTCAAACCAGAAATAAGTCAAAATGACTTCAGTGATATGTTTTCCTTTTGAAAAATTTCACTGTTGTCAAAGCGATTAATATAGAGAAACCTATAAAATCGATTAATTTAGATCATTATTTATAGAAAATAGATGTACTCTTTCACATTATGTTTCTCTGTGAGTTGTCATGTCACCCATTTTTCTTTCCAAGCACATGCTCTCCCTTCCACTATTTACTTTTAATTTCCAAGGGGGAAATAATGGGATGAGGGGTTTTGGATAATTATTTCATTTGAAATGCCTAGACAGTAATGAAATAAAATATCCTATGCATCATTTAAAAGCCAGACACCTGCTATTGAAGGGGCAATAATCCCCCCCCTGCCCTTGTTCCCCTCCTCAAAAAAGAAGAGAAAGAGAAAGAGAACAGGTGCAGTTAATGGGCCAGACTAGAGTATCATGGGAAATTTTCAAAGCCACAGATGAATTTAGCTACACCACTTCCAAGGAATATAAATGAGTGTCATTTACTTGGGTTTTCTGAAGTTTGAAATTATCCTCTCCAGTGTAGGCTTTGGGGGGAAGTCCACTTGAAATAATTGTAGACATTTGGAATGGACATGTCAGCGCCGCCTCATACGACAGGGATGAATGCCACTCATTCACGTACGGATTTTCCATAGACAACCAGAATACCAGAGAACATTACCAAGCATTGCCAGTGAAAAGCAGGAATAGCCTTGCCTTACGATTCCTCTCTTTATTTCATTACTTTTTCAAAATTGTCTCTGAGTGCAGAACAAGATTTGAGTGTTTGTCTCAGGCAGGCAGGCAATTCATCTCTTCTTTTCCTCTGGTTTTAGCAGAACCTTTCCTCCTACCTGCACTTCTGTTTGCATTTGTTTATCTAAAATTGTCCTGGAAAATTATGAGTTTATGAAAATGTAACATGTATCTCAATTCTATGAAATTAATACATTATTAATTAAGAAGTCTTTCAATCCCACATACCCCTGCTCCAAATATATACGTGCACTGAGACACATATGTTGAATCAATTGAAAAAAAACTTTCAGGAATCTTCGGAATTATACAAAAATGAAGCAAAAAGGTACATTTAATGCACCATCTACTTTATTAGTGGATAACTTGCTTATCTCTGGGCCTACATCACACGTTGTGCTGATCCAAATACACACCCAATTAATTGAAATGGATTTTATCTGTGGTCTTATTCCAAAACCTCAATTCTTTGCAAGGTCTACCATTTTTTAAGGTCACTGTGGAAAGACAGTGAAAGCTTTTAATTGAAGTGCTAATGGCTTTCCTAATTTCCCTAAGGGAGAATTTTTCCCCTCGTGCATTCTAACCTTAGTTGACCAACATCCGCACTTTATAAACAGTATTTAAAAATTGTTTCGGCAAAGTGGCTGTGTAGTCAAAAATGCAAATTACCTTTCATGGATGTTTTTTTTTCTCATTTTTATTTTTCATTAAATACTTCTCCTGTTTTCTTCCTTACACTGACCAACTGCAGGTAAATTCAAAGCAAAAAGCACGTTATTTCTTTTGTTCAAATGACTCATTTCAGTTAGGAAAAAACTCCGTTGTGTTAGTTGTTCCTTCTAAGATAATATCATACACTGCATTCCAACATAATAATAGTTTTTAATTCAAAATCATAGAAAAAAAAAAGAATGATTGAAAATAACCCATAGGTAATGGAGCGAGCTACTGTAGAATCATCCTCAGGTGTCTGTTCACTGTCTGTTCATCTGTCTCTTTTTTCTACAGATTGGGGGAATTTTTTTTTTTGGTATTTTTTTTAAGACCGTTCTTAATGCTTGAACAAATCCCTTTTTCTTCCCTTTGGTAATGTGGTTAACTGTCTGGAATGTGAGCCACTGGAAATTCTTCCCCACAGAAGAATCTCCATTAAGCTTTCAAACAGAGTTACTTCATCCCCACAGCTGCATGGATAGAAGGCTTTCTAGTGCCTAAATACTTACTGTATATGTCATCCTTAAATTTAATTATTTTTTTTTTTCCCAACCACAGCTTTGGGAGCAGGTGCTAGCCTTTTGCTTCCTTTCTGCTTCCTCTGTGGGGAACGGGCTGGAAAGAGCCAACTAATTAGAAAATTCTACAGGGAAATTAATTCTGCAAACAGCTGAGGAATGGCATTTCAGTATAATGCTCACTTTGTCTGTCAGCAGAGCACTGGTTGGCTTCACAAGTGGCAGCTCTCCCAGATGTTACACATGTTGCGATGAGACCAGAACTGCATCATGTGTTGCCTGTTTACTAAAAGTCGTGGTGCTCTGGAAGAGTAAATACATTAAAACCAACCTCTGGGACGTGCTGTGTTGTGTCACAAGGCAGCAGCATGGGTTTTTTATGCTTGAAGTGTAGCAGTGAACCAAATCGTTTTCAGCGAGCTTAGTTCCGAATGTTGCCTTTGCTTTCCTGTAGGGCTGGGGGCATGGGGACGGAGGGTGTGAGGAGCCTCACTAAACCACTCTGTGTGAAGGCCTGGCTTGTCAAATTGTGCTGTACACTTCGAAAAACATGTGCAGCTCTGTGACATGTCTGAGCAAACCCCTCGCTTCCCCAGCTGGCTGCTCACGTGCACGTGAGAGTTGGATCCGCATCCGCAGGCCTCCCCCTTCGGAGGCGCTGGCCACAGAAAAATGCAGGCACAGGGCCCTTGGAAGGAGCCTGTTCTGAGATGTTCACGGAAACAGCACTTAGTGAAGATGACAACAGACTACTCACGTCTCAGAGATCTCACCAGTAGCAGTTTTATTACCTTAGTGCTTCTTACTTTTGGACTGAACCCCACCCAGCCACTTGCATTACCTTAAGTGATGTGCCTTGTTCTTAGCTCCCTTCTTGCGACAGACCTCTGTGACCCTCAAGTCCAGTGCTCCTCCCAGCCACATTCCTCATCTGTTCCTTCCACAGCCCCCAAATTTTCCTCCATCACCTAACCTTCAGAAGCAGACTTCTCATGCACATTGCTCACAGACTGACTTGGCATCCCTTGCTTCTGAGCTGCCGGGATTTGGCCCTGGGCCCTGTTTTAGGGTTCAGCTGTGCACAAGTGGCCCTCACACTCCAGATGTCTGGGAATTTGCCCTGGTTTTAACATTGGAAGAGCGACTTGTGAGTGCCCATTGGGTATTACAGAGCTGCTTTCTTATCTTTTTGGTCCCAACATGATGATGAAGCTTAGAGTGCTCTGAACACCTCTTTGTGGTGGTTCATTTTTCAGGTGTCTTACTCTCCCTCTGTGGCTCTTGCATTCTTGAGCTCTCTTTTGTACCCTCTCTCTATCATCAATATCTGAATGCTTTTCCTTCCTGTGTCTCCTAAGAACTAATTGTCTTATCTAAGAATATAAAAAATAGGACATTCATGCAATTCCCATGGAGGTATGTTGTTTTTCTGCAACTGAAGAGTTTCCAAAGCATTTTTCTTTGTCTTATATTTGATTGACTATTGCAGGGCTCAATTTTTTTTTTTTTTAGCTTTTCATTGTCCTGTAGTTCACAAATGCAGTGTAATAATCATTCTATATTCTGTCGCAGTCAAAAATCTCATCGCACCTTATTTTCTTATCAGCCTGCTCTCTCCAGCATAATTACATTGCTTAATATGTTGCACCATGTTGGGTTCAAGGACTGTTTTTAATGGTAAAATATCCATATCCTATTACCAGTCCTGTGTTAACATGCAGATGTTTACTGAGAATTATTTGGTTATTTTATGTAAATAAAACCTTGAAATTTTGGCTATTCTCCTGTTGATGTGTGGTCACCTTTCAGCACGAAGCACTAACTAAAGGGCTTTAACTTTGAAAGGGTCATTTTCACAGATGAAGGTCATACTTGCAGAAGAAAATAATAGCATTTCATCTTTGTCTTTAAAAAAAAATCAAGCCAGTTTCTATATTTTCTAAATTTACTTCACCTTTTAGTAATTACCGTTTTCCTAATGAGATGTAATTGCTTAAGAAACCACTGAAATTAAATCCCAGCTAAATATTAACATCTTCCCCTTATCTAATTCATAACTTGAAAACATTCTTTGCATGCTTTAATTGCTTTCTATAGATATATACATTAGCAAATTGGAAGGACTAAAAAGCATCTATCTCCAAAAGAAAGGGGCACGGACTTTTGGATGTGAGCAACTGTAGTCGAAAGTCTCTTTGAGCTGGAAAGGTCCTAATGTCTCATACAGAAGATTTATTCTGCAGTCACATTTTCTAAATTAATTGACTTTTTAATTCTGAGGTCCTAAATGCATCACTGCCTGGCAGTTTTCCAAAGTGCACTGTGATAAAATGATGCCTGCATTATGGAAGTTTGTCAAGTGGTCTGTGCTTAACACTGGGACCCGTTTGCACTTAAAACAAGAACCAAATGGAATTATTAAATATTATTATCACATATTCTTCCCAGAATTACATTTTTTATTATGGTGTGCTTAATAATTGCAGGAACATTGTCAGCTGAAATTTCTGAAGTGATTGTCAAATAGGAAATAAAACGGCAAATGGGAAATAAAATGTGCTATTTATTGCAGGTCAAGATAGATTGCCTTTATATTCTACCTAGACACAAGTTCTTAGTGATTTAATTTTCTGTTTATTGTCAT
>VYZQ01047459.1:8235-19059 GCA_013400655.1 Mystacornis crossleyi | reverse complement strand
TTTAACGTTGAAATGGTTTGGAAGCTGTTGAAAGTTTCAAGTTTTCTTTGGTTAGTGTTTTCACTCGGGTAATATTTTAAAATGCACTCTTTGGCTTGGGCTGGTTTTTACAGATCACAGTGGTTTTTCTTTTTCTTCTGCTTCTCTGAATTTCACAGGTCCCTCAGTATATTTATATTCAGTCTCTAGGTTCCAGGCTGTTCACCACTAACTCGCAGTTGTTATTTTGTGTCCAGGTTTTTAAAAATAAAAACGTGAGGGTACAGCTTGAAGCTCACTAGAAGCTTGCCCATTACATTCTATTTGTATTCATTCCAGTTGTCTGCTTGCTTTGCACTTCTTTTGCCATGCAGAGCCACATTTAGAGGGAAGTATTATCTTGCAGAAGGGAGCAGGTTGGAAATTCTTTGAAGAAAATATCTCTTCAGAATTAAACCACATTCCTTAATAATTACTGGTTCTGATGCTGAAGTGCAGGAACTTCTTCAGTACTGACTATTGGTCAGAAAAGGTGTTTAATATCAAAGTAAAGCTGAATTCTTTCATCACTGTTGGGATTTGACTTACCAGTATAAAATAATCTCAGTAGATTATTTGTTTCTAGTGCAGATGAGTCCCAGTTCATCTATTCACATCATCCTTATTACTGGTCTAATTTGCACAGTACTGCAATAGGGCTTGAAAATTTCTATGTCAGAGTAATTGTGAAGAAAATTGCAGTACCTTAACATTTTTCAAGTTCACCTGGGGGTGTGAAGTTGTACCTCTGATATTTAAGTGACTGAATAACAGTGCAGCCGGGTAAGGCAGTGGTTCCCTGTGTCACTGTTTGAGACACATGGCAGTACTGCAAATCTTGCACAGAATTTAGTAGATTTTTTGGTCTTTTGCTGACAATTTATTATTCCTGACCTGTTTAATTATATACTATCAATTACAATTATAGAGAGCTTTTGTCTTTTCAAACTTAAAAAGTTGTAAAACACATCAGTGCTTTTATTTTTCATGCCTTTTTTTCCTAATTCATCTTTCTTCTACCCCTCTCACTCCCAGGGTCAATTAAGTGAGAGCATGGACCATGGAGGAGTTGGCCAATATGACCTGTAAGTTGTTGCTGGAAAATATTCTGTATCATTCATGTTAACTACATATAACTTCTAGTTTTGTTACATTGTTAAGGTAAATAGAAAATTTTGTCATTCCAGTTCAATTTTGAGTCATTTCTAGATGTTTCATTCTTTCCTCACATTAAAATTTGTCAATTGTATCTTGAAATAAAATGATAATAATAAAAAAATTCTGGTCAAAGTTGCTGTTTGTCTTTTGATCCTTGTTTCTCCTAACAAATCTCTTGTCTTTGAATAATACTTGTAATAGGGATATAATGATATAAAAGGATATAAAGAAATATCTGAGTCAGTTTGAGGCTTTCATCCTCGAATCTTAATTCTGGTGTAATGCAGAGGTGTGCATTAAAATGAAGGGGTTTGAAGGAAATCCTGATACTATAAATCCCCCAAATTTGCAGGTAACCTTTTCTGTGCCAGTTGCAGCTTTGCACCCAATAAATAATAATTGCTGGTGCTGGGAGTTCTCCAGATCTCCCCGGATGTCACTGTTAGGGCAGACAGACACTTTCCAGGGAATCACTGCTTTCATTTGCTCAGTTCTCAGTACCAGGTGGACTCACACCCTTGTTCTGCTTTTCTGCAGTGGAATGGAACATTGTGAAAAATTTGAGATCTCAGAGACCAGCGTGAACAGAGGCCCCGAGAAGATCCGCCCGGAGTGCTTCGAGTTACTGCGCGTGCTGGGCAAAGGCGGCTACGGCAAGGTCAGGACCCTCCTCAGCACTAAATCCTGCACGCCCTCAGCGCTGCCTGGCTCTGCTCGCATCTCCCCTCCCTTCTCTGAGAGGTTCATTCTGCCAGAGGTGGAGTGGGGCAGAATCGACCCAGCTGCCGAGGTTGGTGTCGTGGGACCGGGGTCCCTGGCAGAGCCTCGCTCGCTGGCAGCAGCTGGGAATGTCCCAAACTCCTTCTGCATCCAGTCTCTGCCTCTTGCCTTGCAGTTTGTGGGGGATCTCCTCTCTGTCTGTCTCTTGCACAACTTTGCTTTTTAACTTGTGGCAGTTAATGCAGCTGAAACGTGTGATTGCCATTGTGTTGGTGTTGTTTAGGTGTTTCAAGTACGAAAAGTAACCGGAGCAAACACGGGGAAAATATTTGCCATGAAAGTTCTTAAAAAGGTAACCTGAATTTCACTACTTTCTGAATCTAAAAAAAAATAAATCTCTCCCTTCATTTACCTTTTACAATTATCTAATGATTTAATGTCTCTAAAAATAACTTTTAGTGTAAATGCAGTTGTTGCCTAGATACAGTTGGAATTAAACTTCAAATTTTTCTGTCTGGGTAGTTCTTAGCAGCTCATTTAAATAAGTCAGGAGGTCCTTTCCCACCTAAATTATTGTGTGATTCTATGAAATAAAGACTTAAACTTCTGCAAGAAACCTCCCATGTAAATATTGTGGTGAAATTTAATGTTTTAATGCTGTTGCTCATATGGAGTGTTGGGTTTCAATAAACTCAGAATTGAACTCAGTATAAAAGTCTGCCTTGTTTAGCATGTTCTTGTGCTCACATATCCCTGCTTTTTGCAGGCAATGATTGTAAGGAATGCCAAGGATACAGCTCACACGAAAGCAGAGAGGAATATACTGGAGGAAGTGAAACATCCCTTCATTGTAGACTTAATTTATGCCTTTCAGACTGGTGGAAAACTCTACCTCATCCTTGAGTATCTCAGTGGTCAGTATCTGACATTTATTTACCTGCTTCTTGGGGTCTTACAAAATCAAGAATTTGGGGTTCTTAGCCTACAGGTACAAGGCCAACTAATGATGCCTTGGTGTCCTAAACTGCAACAGGTTTGTATTAAAAATACACAGAACAACAGAGATAAACTTCCTAATTCGGTACAATAAAGAGGAATGAAACATCAAATAGTTGTTTTTCATGACAGTACTTTTTCTTCCACTAGATTTGTCATTTTTGTGTGTTATGCTTAGGTTCTGTGCAGTCCTGCAGGTACCTGAGGGTTTCATCTTTGCAGGTTCTTTGTGACAGAAGGAAGTGTTACCTTTATGTCATGGTTAGACAGATTAGAAGCCATTTTTCCAAGCTGTAACAACAAAAAGCAGGGACAGAAATGCTCTTGTTATTTAAATGCTGATTTCTTCAGGTTGCTGGAATCCTGAGGGTAACAGAATGGAGGCTTAGTTGGTTTTTTGTGAAACAGCCCGTTGTACAGCAGGCAAAAATACCTGTTGCTTATCATTTTCCTAGAAAATAGACTTTGGACTGACTAAAAATGATACTTTTAATTGAGTATAATCTATTTTTTCTCATGACAGGAGGAGAACTATTTATGCAGTTAGAGAGAGAAGGGATATTTATGGAAGACACAGCTTGGTAAGTGAAACTATTTTTGTCAATTAATAGTTTGGGTTTTTTTCCAAGTGCTAAACTATATTTAACTACTCATTCATTTTAAGAGTGTAGTGAAAGAGCAGTTCAGTGGGTTTGGGGAGGGTGTACATGTGCTGTACTCACCAGTTTGTGCTGGTGGAACTCCAGTTTGACAGCAGAGGAGGGGCCACTGCTGGCTGCTCTGTCCATAGGGCTGTGGGCAAGATCTGGGGGTTGAAAGACTTTCTTAAGATGCTCTGCATGATTGAATGTGTCTGATTTTGTGGCATACGTTCCCTTTCAGCTTTTACTTGGCAGAAATCTCAATGGCACTGGGGCACTTGCATCAAAAAGGAATCATCTACCGGGATCTGAAGCCAGAAAATATCATGCTTAATCATCAAGGTAGAACTCTAGTAATGAGTCAGGCTGCCAGTCCTTTGAAAACAATTCTCCAAAAGGTCACAACAGCTCATTTTAGGTGAATTTCCTTAGAACAGGGGCAGGGTTGTTACCACTCCTGGGATAAGTGAAGAGTGGCCAGAGCTAATTGCCCTCAAACACAGCTTCCTTGGTTTAACAGGCCACAGCAAGCTCCAAGTTCCATGGACCCAGGCACGTTTTGAGTGGCTGATTTGCCATTTCTGCACCTCTGGATTTTTTTTTCTTCTGCTGGATCACTGCGGAGTAGAATCTGTGACCTTTTAGGCCATGGGGATGACTGACGGCAGGAAAGGCAGTTTGGGTAGGGTGCCAAATCATCTGTGGCTGAAGTGACTTAGCCAGCAGCTGACACTTCCCACTGACAGCAGTTTCAGTTCCTGATTGCACTGTTACAGTGCCTGTGTGACACTGATTAGTCTGGCAATCTGTACCACGCAGGATTTTCATGTTTTCTTAAACAACTTATTTACTTAGTCTGAGGCTTTGTACTGAATTATTCAGAGCACTTTACAGTTTGTGGAAGATCGTTCTATGAATTTTGAAGCAAGCAGTAAAATTCAGTAACCTACTTTTTTAGCTAAATGATGCTCTACGGTCTTTATGTTTAAATACATTTGTCTGTATTTGAATAAGTTTTGGTAGTTTGTGAAGTGGCAACACTTGGTTTTCTCTGTGTGATTACCTTGTTCTGTTTTATGGCTGCATTGCTTTGTCAGACCATTGAAGACATCTGAAAGTAGTTCAGAGTTATTACATATCCAAGTTAAAAATTCCTAATTTTTTTCAATGGTACTTCGACAAATGGCAGAATGCTGACAAGTCTTAAATTTGATATATTTGATTTCAGGTCACGTAAAACTGACTGACTTCGGATTATGTAAAGAATCCATTCACGATGGAACAGTCACACACACATTCTGTGGAACAATTGAATACATGTGAGCTGCATGATGAAATACAAAAGTATTGCTCTGCTCTGGGGGTAATGGCTGCATTTTGCCTTTTTTCACTGACGGTTCATGTGTTCAGTCACTTGGGACAACTTGATCAATGGGGTTTTGTTTGAAAACTAGCAGTCGTGAGTAGTATTAAGGTTGTTAAAACACTGTCATATTTCTGATTTTTCTGCTTACAGGGCCCCTGAAATCTTGATGAGGAGCGGGCATAACCGCGCCGTGGACTGGTGGAGTTTGGGGGCATTAATGTATGACATGCTGACTGGAGCAGTAGGTGCACAGTTATAATTGCATGTATTTCCCTTTGTAGCTTTTCTGCTTCCCTGTGCCCTAACTCAGCTGCATGTATAAGTACCTGTAATTGTATATATGCACACTGCAAGTAAGAAAGAACCAAAAGACAGCTCTCAAGTGGTGTTGACTACTGACACGAGCTGCTTTTATCCAAACAGTGCCTGTCTGCAGTAATTTTACCTGCTTTGTAAATGGCTGAAGTGACTTCTGTGTACACAAATAAGAGATCTGAACAAGTCCTGTTTTCCCTTCTGTTTCAATGGTGCTTTCCAGCCTCCTTTCACTGGGGAGAACAGAAAGAAAACAATTGACAAGATTCTCAAGTGTAAACTCAACTTGCCTCCCTACCTCACACAAGAAGCCAGAGATCTGCTTAAAAAGGTAGAATTTTCATGAATGTCAGTACTCCACTTCTAGAAAAGAGAAATATGATGATACCACTATGGCAGTTCAGTCCAAGCTTGGTTTATTACTGAATAAGTCACCCTCTTGTTGAGTGGTACTGAAAGTGATTTCCCTTGAAAAAACAACTGTTTTGAAGTGAATGCAGATTTTTCTGATTGTTCTGAATTCATTCTGTACAGTACTCATTGAAGTGATGATTCATGGCAAAACTAGTCTGGTCATAACAGCATAACTAATTCTGCTTCTTTGGATGTTACTTCTCATCAAGCTGCTAAAAAGAAATGCTGCCTCACGTCTAGGAGCTGGTCCTGGAGATGCTGGAGAAGTTCAGGTAACTTGAACTTAACTTGAGAATTGGTAAATTACCTCATCGAAAATAAAACCGCTCTGAAGGTACCTCAGGGAAGGAGAGTGTCTGCCTTGAAGGGTAATGAGCAGAAAGGCAGCCACGTGTGACAGCTCATCAAACCTGAAGGCTTTAAAGCTTAACAAAAGCAGCTGTCTACCTATTGGATAATTTGAGATTTGGGCTGTTCTTTAGCTCTGTCTTGCAGCAGATCTTTTCTAGTAGTTGCACAGTGCTAATTGTGCAGCCCTGGAAGAGTGAGGATACTCTTAGTCTGATGAAAGACCTGCCAGCCCTTGCATAAGTGCAGCCCTTTGAAGGGAAAAGCGTGGCACAGATAAACACTAACGCAGAGGCTGAGTCCCTGTTGCTTCCAGCTTGACTTTGTTTTTGTGGTGACACTGACAAAGGATTAGAGTGTCCTCCATATTTCACAGTTCTGATAATTTGTCATTAATGCAGTGTTTTGTCATTGTTTAACTTTGAAAGCTGGAAAATGCAGATGTATTTTTCCTGTAAACTGGCTTTTTCTAACACTTCAAGGAAATGGGACTGTTGTCTGACTTGGAGGTGTGATCTCAATTCTCAGCTCTTCAGCCACTCCGAGGTAGTGCTGCAGAATATTTTACACTAGACCCAGATGCGATTTTGGAAGGAAAGACACCAGAGAAAGGGTCTGGATAGAACATGTGAATAGTGTAACCCTGGGGTCTGGGCCCTGGAGGCAGGTGCTGACTCTGTGCTCTTGCCACTCCTGCAGGCTCACGCCTTCTTCAGACACATCAACTGGGACGAGCTGCTGGCACGCAAGGTGGAACCTCCTTTTAAACCCTTATTGGTATGTACTGGGAATACTGGGAGACAGCTATTCCCTGTATGCCTTTAGGAAAGCTCTTGATAAAGCTGAGAAACATTGACTTTACAAACTGGAGTGCCACTGATTGCTGGTACTTGAGTTATATCAGCTCGGGACAGATTGACTCTTGTCAATTAAAGATGGCAGATCTGATCTAACACCTGATCTGCTTCAGTTTGAATTCCTCCTGCTTCTGACCCCTAGGTTAATCAGACCTGCAAGTGCAGTTCACTCTGAGATCAGCTTCTAAACCCTATACAGTAAGTCAGTACTTAGTTTCAACTAAAATGATAGAGTTGCTAAGCAAAAGTAAATTAAATCACCTAATTAAGCATTTTCTGTGTTTGCTTATTAATCTTTACAATGCATCTTGTGCATTATAAGCAGTAGTTAGGAGTTTACCTCAAACCAGTGATGTGATGTGATGAACAAGTTTTTATTATCCCATCTTATATTCTGATGGTGTCTGTTTTTTCCCTCTGGGTACAACCAGCTACAGCAGCTGTGGGTATTGCCACCTCTGTAATTCCCAGCTACTAAAATTCTCACTTTAAACTGGCTTAAGCATCACTAATGTCAAGCATTCTACAGCATGAGGACTCCAGACCTTTTCCTCCTCACCCTTTGGAATGAAATTCATAAAGACTCAAGACTGATATTTCCAAATATTTATCTGAAGATGGTTTGGGGTTTTTCTGTTAGTAGCAATTTTATGGAAGCTGCTTCTAAAAATCAAATGGTTTTTCAACTTGGNGAGTTATATCAGCTCGGGACAGATTGACTCTTGTCAATTAAAGATGGCAGATCTGATCTAACACCTGATCTGCTTCAGTTTGAATTCCTCCTGCTTCTGACCCCTAGGTTAATCAGACCTGCAAGTGCAGTTCACTCTGAGATCAGCTTCTAAACCCTATACAGTAAGTCAGTACTTAGTTTCAACTAAAATGATAGAGTTGCTAAGCAAAAGTAAATTAAATCACCTAATTAAGCATTTTCTGTGTTTGCTTATTAATCTTTACAATGCATCTTGTGCATTATAAGCAGTAGTTAGGAGTTTACCTCAAACCAGTGATGTGATGAACAAGTTTTTATTATCCCATCTTATATTTTGATGGTGTCTTGTTTTTCCCTCTGGGTACAACCAGCTACAGCAGCTGTGGGTATTGCCACCTCTGTAATTCCCAGCTACTAAAATTCTCACTTTAAACTGGCTTAAGCATCACTAATGTCAAGCATTCTACAGCATGAGGACTCCAGACCTTTTCCTCCTCACCCTTTGGAATGAAATTCATAAAGACTCAAGACTGATATTTCCAAATATTTATCTGAAGATGGTTTGGGGTTTTTCTGTTAGTAGCAATTTTATGGAAGCTGCTTCTAAAAATCAAATGGTTTTTCAACTTGGGCTTCCATGGTTGCTTGAAGGCCTGCACAAATGAATACCTGCTGCCTTTCCAGTGACACATGGCAATGAGAGAAGGGATTTTGGAATTACTGTTGTTCTTCGATCAAATGACACAATATTCCTCCTAATCACTTATTCCAGAGTTGTCCTCTATCCCTCAGACTATAAACACTTCTGTATCTGCAAAAATGGGACAAAACTATCTGGAGAGGCCTCCTAAAACTAAATAGTTGCAACTGTTCTATACTGGTTGTGACAAGGGCTAAACTTGCAAGAAACTGGCGTTGTATTTCTAAAAGTTTTTGTTTGTAATTTGAGAATTTTTTTTTTAAGGCATCTTTTTAATTTGTGTTCCTTTTTGATCCATAATTTTTGCCCCTCCCCCTTGCCTTTATTTCTCAGTGTCAGTGCCCATAGTGACCTCCCACTGGCAGCGACAGGATTCCGACACCACTCCAGGGTTTTACTCCAGCAGAGCTCTGCCAAAAACCTATGGAATGAACTCCACCCAGAGGCTGCACTGCTCACCGCTAAGCCATTTGGTTGATATCTGTAATATAAACCCTTAATCATTTTGTTTTTGCAAAGCAATCTGAAGAGGATGTGAGCCAGTTTGATTCAAAGTTTACACGTCAGACACCTGTTGATAGCCCAGATGACTCAACTCTCAGTGAAAGTGCCAACCAGGTCTTTCTGGTGAGTGAGCCAGGGAAAAGTAAGGAATGGCTCTGGAGAGGGAGGTTTGCTACTGGAAATGGGGGCATTTCAGCTAAATTCAACTCCTAACACCTTGAAGCGAACTCTCATACCTAAATCCAAATCCTGTAACAGGTTTGAAATGTTTAAAGGCTTTGAAAATATTTTGGTTATTGCTGACGTTTTCTTTCTAGAGCAGCCAGCAAACAGTGCTGCCTGTGTGGAATGTCAGCATTCTGATTCAGAGTGGCACTGTGAACCCTGCACACGGCTTTGCTTTCACAGTCATGCCGAGACAACAATGGCCACTCTATAGAGCAAAATTAATTCAACTCAGTGTGCCTGTGGGAATGGGTGATCTGAGGAGAAATAGCTGGGGTGTAGCAACTCCCTGAAGTCCCACGGTTTGCTTCAAGGCGTGACTGGAAGTTCATCTGTCTACATTTACTCTTCTTTTCATAATTTTCCTGTAATAATCAGATTTTCATAACTGTACGAGTGATCCTGAATGCAAACCTTGCCTGTGAGTTGCAGTGCCCTTTTTTTCCTGTTTTGCAGGGTTTTACGTATGTGGCTCCATCTGTACTTGAAAGCGTAAAAGAGAAATTTTCTTTTGAACCAAAAATTCGATCACCTCGCAGATTCATAGGTAGCCCTAGGACACCAGTCAGGTACTTCTTCTTTATTTCCTTTTTCTTTCTTTTGGAGTACACTTTTTGGCAAGTAGTTGAAATAGGTCTGCACTAGAAATAAAAAATGCAGCCTTGCTTCTGACGAAGCCCAGGACTCCCATTAGACATGATTCTGTTTTATAAACCACATATTAAAGACAAATCTGTGGTGTTGGGCAGCACAAGAAGTTCTAATTTGTTGCTTTTCAGTGCTGATACAGCCTCAGAGTGGTGACTTTGATACACCTAAAACTGTTTCAGAACATGCTAAGGACTAAAGAATCGTGTTAGCACAGAAAAACCCTTGTGCAGTCACCTCGAAATGAGAGAATTTTACAAGAGACTGTGGTAGAAGCCAGACATGGAAATTTCTCAAACTCCTGGAAGTGGAAGGGAGAATTAGAATTGCTTCTCAGTGGGCATTTGAGGCCAGTTTCCTGCAGGGTAAGGGAGGTACCTTGGTGCTGTGTATGTCTCCATCTCTGATTTTTCTCTTTCTTGTTTTAAAGCCCTGTCAAGTTTTCCCCTGGGGAATTCTGGGGACGAGGTGCTTCTGCCGGCGCATCAAACCCCCAGACACCTGTGGAATACCCAATGGAGACCAGTGGAATAGAACAAATGGATGTGACAGTCTGTGGAGAGGCTTCAGCACCACTTCCAATCCGGCAACCAAACTCTGGGCCATACAAAAAACAGGCTTTTCCCATGATTTCCAAACGACCGGAGCACTTGCGCATGAATCTATGACACCACCATTTTTGTGAGCCTTGGAAGGTGGAAAACCAAGAGCGGACATGAGCCCCCTTGAAGTGGAAATTTGAGGGCTTGTTCGGTTTACTTTTAAAAAGTGACAGTATCAAAGAGTCGGTCATTGCACAGAGAGACTTGGAAAGCAAAGAAAAAACGGATTTTTTTTCCTGTCAATCAATGGTGCATAAAAAAAAAAAAACTTTAGCAAATGGTATTGCAGAACTCTAGGCACATCATCTTACTGATTCCAGTGACATCTTCTCACCTTATCAAGGATCTTTCAGCTTGAGAGCTCGAAACTGACAGTATTAAGGGGCAGGATGTTGCTTCAGAATCACTGGTGTAGTCGTGAATGTGTCGAGGAGGGTTGGCCCTTTCACTAGGCAGAGTTTGGAATGCCTACAGGCTTGCAGCTGAGGGGTAATTAGCATGCAAGCTTCGTTAAGCGGTTTCCTACAATGGGGTGGAATCGAAGAGGAAAGCTAAATTTAATTGGTGTTTCACATTCAAAACATAATGAGGTTTTTTTAT
>VYZQ01047457.1:66725-82677 GCA_013400655.1 Mystacornis crossleyi | reverse complement strand
CCCAAACCAATCTCTATTCTGTGAAAGATCAGCTGTGTCCTTAAGGCAGCTCAGCTCTCTTGCACAAATCACAAAACGGTTTGTTGAGCTCAGAGCTGTTCTCTCTGCTCAGGAAAAACCACCAAAACCTTCATTCAGCCTGAAGTCCTCTCTTTGGTGTCTTGGACTGGCAGCCCCATGGAGAACAGCTCCAGAGCTGCAGCTGTTGGGGGTTTGGCTGGGGGTCTGGTTGGACTCAGGAAGGATGCCCCGTGCAGGATGATGCTCCTGAGGGGACAGAGCTGGTGGCAGCAGTGCTGCATTGGCTGGTCCATCATGCGGGCTATGCAGAGGCTGCCTGGCTGGGCTGGGAGGAGCCAGCTGGCCCTTCTGTCAGGCAAGTGGTGCGTGGCTGAAGCCTGGTCCATGCCCAGGCTCTGCTGGTCCGTGCAGTCTGGATACACAGAATCCAGCCAGCTGGCCCTGGGATCACCACTCAGTGGGCTGAAGCACAGCTCCTAAAGGCAGAGAAATACAACCCAAAGAGGCTGAATCCCTCCCTGACCTGCAGGTTTTTAGGGATCAAGGGTCAATTTCTCCAGAGGTAGTGGGAGCTTCCTGCCCTGTTCCTGCTGCTGCATCCCAAAGAGATGAAAGGCAAATCTCTGGCAAAAATTATGGCAGAAGATGGCCCGAGCTTTTGCAGGAAGTCTTGGAGCCTGTTCCTTGCTGAGAGGGGGTTGCTGCAATCCTACGTGAACCGTAACACCAAGGCAGCGTCTGCACAAAGCGCTGGGAAGTGAAACCAGCACTCCCCACCCAGCTTTTTTCCCCAGTTCCCAGGCTGACGGAGACAGCTTGGCTCATCTTTACAGCTGCAGCCTCCCTCTGTTCCCAAGGTCTGCTCGCCCTCCTGGCTTCTTCTTTGTTCTTCAGACCACCAGGACAGAGACACATGCAAAGCCAGCCCTGCCCTGGCTCTGCAGCGGTGGTCTCCATCTCTCTTCAGCACAGACTTATGAGTTTATAAGCAATCATGATTTCCTGCTGCCACTTGCTTTCACTGCACAGGCCTTCTGTGATGTGCTTGGAACCCCAGCAGATATCCACCAAGGACATGTCCTTTCCAGCTGGCATTTAGTGGGTGCCTCTGATGGTTGCTGGCGGTCCATTAATCTGCTCACCCCCGGCAGATTCTCAAAGAGATGATTTGCTTCTTGGCCTTTTAGCAACAGCGAGTTCACGGCTTTTTATGACCCTTGGTACCTCCTCTTCAAGCGGTGGCTTGGAACACCTTTATGGAGGGTTGGTGTTGATGAGCACCTGTGTGACCACCTGTGCTGTGTCTTAGTGCACCACTGCCGTGCACAGCTAGTGACAACAGGGGGACACCAGTCCCATTGATGAGTGACCATCGAAAGATTTAGGACTTGGGTTTGGAGCTGCTTCTGAGGGTTCAGATGCTTCTCTGAAGCTAAGCCAAACCCCTTTGGCCTGGAAACTGAGCTAGGAAATATAATGAGATTAGGCTGTCAAGTGAGATTTATGGTTCATCCTTCTTCCAGCTGGGTCAAAAATACCACAAGTGCAGCTTCTTCAAGAGAGCACCGGTACCTCTGCTCTCAGGCAGAGCCAGGGAGGGGAGGACCGGTGGGCCTTCAGGTCAGTGGGTGATTATTGTTTTGGGGAAGTTCAGCTTGTGCTCCTGGCCCGTCTGCAGCTGGGGACTTCTGCTTCTTGATCACACACTCTGGGAATGGGACTCACCCTGACCCCGATGATGAAGGTAAAGCTTTGGGGGGGGTGTGCAGCAGACCTTGGGGACACTGCCATGGTCCTGCTGCTTGTCCTGGTTCACAAGCTCCTTACAGACACCAGATTTTGCCTCCAGCCTCCAAGGAGCTTCCTCGCTGCTCTGCCAGCTGTGCTCCCAGCTCGGATACAACATGCGGATCACTCACGGCTGCTGCTGGCAACTTCCACCCTCATTCTGTTCCTGCTTAAAAACACGGGTTAGCAAGGACCTGATGTTTTAAAAAGGATTAAGCCAAGCCCCAGCTGCTTCAGAACATGAACTAGGGGTCCATTGCATGTGCAGCAGAGCCACCAGAGAGATGGAAGCAGCCAGTGACACAGGACTGGGTAAAGTCATCTCAGCCGGCCCAGCTGGTGCTAGAAAAGGGCACAGATCCATGCCCTGAGCCTTCTCAGGCCACACTATGGGGCACCTTTCAGGACGTTTGCATCAAGCCACTGTCTCTGTCATTGTGAATCAAATCAGGGTCTGGGAATTGTGAAGAAGTGGAGAACAGAGCAGAAAATGTCATTGTGCTGCTGCAAATGTCTCTGGCGCTTCCACATTGACTCAGTGGATGATTCAGGTTCTCGGGGAGCTTAGAATGTTGTTGTCAGTAGTTGGTGACATTTTGGTCCCGCAGGACTCGGAGGAAATAAGATGTTTGGGAAAGATTCATGCAAAGTAACATGGGTGGCTGAAGGCCTGGGAGGAGAGTTGCTCCAGTTTGGAAAATAAATGGTCAGAGATACAAGAAAAGTCCAGAGAATTCCTGAGGGATGACTGGCGGCTCATTGTCTTGTATAGCAGAATAATTAGGAGTAATGGACAAAACAAGAAGCTGGCAGGTTCAAAAGCTACACCTTCCTGCTGCCCCACTCTGGACCCCCAGAGGCATGGTATGATCAGCTGTGAAACTCATGGGGTGGCACCAAGCTGACCTTCCAGCTGACCTCAGCTGAAGAGGGTGGAATGGCCTCAGCATGCCTTTCATACAGAGTTGATTTTTTAACCCCTGTGTTGAAATCTTTTGGAAACTGTTATATATTTGTACCAGTGAAACTACTATTTTATTACAAAACAAGCTAATAACCACTGAAATTAGAAAATGGATGTCAGTTACTATCAGAGCGCATGGTATACCTTGAAAATTCAACCACATCCCTTCTCAGTGGTCCCAGAAGCCCAGCCCTCATCATTTTCCATTTTTTATAATTTCATAGTGCCCTGAGAAGAACGGACACTGAAAACTACTTTTCTGCCTCTGTCTTGTACGGTGAATTTGCTGGAGTCCAGTGGAGTTTAAACTCTGAAAGCAGCTTCTCCTGGTGTGTGGTGTTGGATTCTCTACCTGACTAGTAAGAGACGAGCTTGATATTGTTACCTTTATCCAGGTTTTTATTCTTAGAACTGATGGGGGTCAGATGTGCTCAAACATTTTTCTTAATAGCCATTCCATGGGGGAACTGGAGAGATTGGAACCCACACATCCCTCCTGGTGCGGGGCAAGCTCACGTCAGTGTCATCCCAGTTTCGGTGGCTGGGGCACAAATCCCAGAATCACAGAATGGTTTGGGTTGGAAAGGACCTTAGCGATCATCCAGTTCCAAGCCCCTGCCATGGGCAGGGACACCTTTCTCTAGAGCAGGGTGCTCAGGGCCACATCCAACCTGGCCTTGAACACATCCAAGGATGGGGCTTCCACAACCCCTAAAAGTTTTTTCTGAAGTTTTTTTTACAAAGTTATGTAGATTCCATTCCACAGTGGGTTTACACTAGCTCTCCTTTCAGACTTCAGCAGGGAGACAGAGAGATGTGAGGCAAAAATGATCTTTTCGTAACCGTTCTGGATTCTGTGCATTCTTGCCCAGCCCCTTTACTTTTGCTTTGCTAACTTTTTTCTTTTCTTTATCTTCCCTTTTAAAATATTTTTTAATTTATTACTTACTAAAGCAAAGCAGCCAAACACCTACAGAATTCCTTTTTTTCCCTTTCTTTTAAGAAGCATCCCAGAAACTCTAACCACCCCCATCCTTACCGCTTTCAAAGAAACATTTTTAATTCTTCAGCATGGCGCAGCTTTCCACTTGACAATATATTTTGCTTCCTGATTTCTCAATGGGATTTTTTCCAAGCAGTGCTTAAAATCAAGAGCGCTTCTTTTGTCTCCGAACAGCATTTTTAAAATTCTCGATTCATGGAAAATCTCCCAACTTTTGTCTTACGCGACACAAAGAAAAGAAGCACTTGGAGGTTTTTGCTGCCAGCCGGCAGAGCCGGGTGCGTGAGCAGCTGCAGCTATCGAGAGCCTCTTCAGCAGCTGTGAGCAGGAGCTCCAAGTCAGCTCCAGCCACATCTGCCACCACACACTTGCATTTTTTGCTGCTTAAAGGAAGTTTTAACATCCTTGTGTCCTGCTGTTTGTCCTCATCCGGGTGCAGCAGCTCTTGTGGCCAGACCAGGCCTTTTGCAGGTGCCTGTCCTCACCTGAGCCTCCTCCTCTGGGGGCGAGGGGATGCTGGTGACCCCAAAAACATCCCTTGGGCCAGAGGGGCTCTTCATGGCAGATGGTCCCCATGCACCTGGGGCCTTCCATGTGCCACAAAGGGCTGCAGCCCAGCAGGACAGAGATGGAAAGCACAGCTGTGGAGGGGCAGCACTGCTGTATCTGAACAGCTGGAAGCATCCATGGCCCTGTGCTGTTTCCTTCCCTCCCTCTTTCAGTTAATTTGCTTCCTTTTACTCCCTTTCTTTCCCTTTCTCTCTTGCTTTCCTCCTTTCGATTTCACTTCTTAATTTTTTTTCTCTTTTTCTTGTTCTCTTTTAATTTCTTTCCTTTATATCTTTCTATTTATTTTCCTTTTTCTCTTTGTTTTTTAAATTTTCTTTCTTTCTTTCTTTCTTTCTTTCTTTCTTTCTTTCTTTCTTTCTTTCTTTCTTTCTTTCTTTCTTTCTTTCTTTCGTTCCTTCTTTCTTTCCTTTTTTCTTTCTTTTTCCCTCTTTATCTTTCTATTTTCTTTTTCTCTTTATTTTTTTGTCTTTTCTTCTTCCTTTTTCTCTTTCTTTCTTGCCTTTTTTCTTTTTACCTTTCTCTCCTTTTCCTCTTTCTTTGTGTGCCATTATGTCCTCCTTTTCTCTCTCTCTTTCCCACTCTTTTTAAATTTCTCTTCCTTTCCCCTTTTTCTCATGCCCCATCCCCCTCTGGTTGTATTCCCCACACTCTCACCAGGATGCTGCTGTCTTTGCAGCCATCCCCGAGGCATCCTGGAGCTGCGGGCAGACCCCTGGGCCAGCAGTGCCTCAGAGCTCATTTGTGAGCAGCAGGGTGCTTTAATCGAGGATTTCCCACCAGCAGCACGACTTCCATCCTTGCGGGAGCCCAGGGAGAGCACTGGTGTGAGAAGGAGGAAATTATCCTGGGGGTGAACCACCTCTCTGTCACCTTCCTGGTTCACTGGCCTTGTCCCAGGGCAAATCCCCTTTCCACCACTCTGGCAGTGATGGGATTGCTTGGGATTCTCCCCAGCAGGTCCACTCCACCACCAGCTCCTGCTCTGGCCAGCACATCCAGGGCGCAGCCTGATCTGGACTAGTGAAGAGCATCTGCATCCTTCTGCAATGGCTTGGAAGGTGGCTGGTGGACTAATTTAATATAGCTTGGTCTCAGTTCTTTTAATTATGTCTTTATAGTCTTTTAATTAGCCTGAATCCTACTAATTTAAACCACTCTTGTTCGGAGAGACTTCTGCTGAGCAGCTGTTCTCGTTCAGAGCTTTCTCTGGTTTAGGAAGAGGAGCCTGGGACATTTGCGTCTCCCCTTCAGGCTGTTTTTCTTATTTTGCTGCATCAGCAAAAGGTTGCAGAATAGAAATGGTTCCTGTGAGATAGAGGAACGTGACTTACAAACCATTATTTGTGTCTGGAACCTGTTTACAAGGTTCAGACAATAAGGAAAACCAAACCCACGGTGTTTCCTTTGCATGCAATGCTACTCCAGTTTCCCTTCAAACAGGACAGGGATTAGGAACTTCAAGGACCAGGACGACAAGCTCATCTGAAAGGCAGCGCTCATCCAAAATAAGAAGTGTCCTGGCAGCCAGGCTAACTTCAAGGGAAAGCGATTGGAAAGAGGGCTCCAGGAACTGCTGTTTTATTCCTGCTGCATGCCAGACTGCTGGCTGCAAACCAGGCCTGTCCCAGGGGCTCTGCAGTCCTGAGAAAAGAAGAGGTTCCCTGGTGCACAGCACAAATCAAGGTCTCAGCCCAGAAGTTAATATGAGCTTCAGCTCAGCTGTCCTCTGTGAGGTGGCCCTGAATCCCTTTTGTCATTTAGCTCCAGGGGAAAAGAAAAAGGATTTGCAAAAAAGGCACTTTCTACGTCACCCTCAGCTGGTGCTTCAAGCAGTGTTGGGAAGTGCAGGGCTTGGGACCTCAGGGCTACTCCTCAGCTTCCACCAGTACCCGTCACTCTCCCAGGGCTCAACTTGCTGTCTTGGCAAGCACAGGGTGTTGTCCGGCATCAGATTCTAACAGAAAAAAAAAAAAAAAAAAAAAAAAAAAAAAAAAAAAAAAGAGAGAGGAAAGACTGTGCAACAGCTGTGAGGGATTATCAGTGTGTATCACGCTGTCCTGCTCTGCAAGAATAAAGTATGCTTTAAAGTTTAGGATAGGCACAATTGACTGCATTTAATTGCTTGTGTCCCATCCTGGGCAGGGGCTGCAGTGTGCCAGGAGTAACGCAAACACTCACAGGGGACAGTCCCTGCTAAGAAATCAAAGTGCACGGCGAGAGGCGGCAAGTGGGAGCCAGCCTGTTTTCCTCCTTTAATAATTCCTTCAAAACATTACTCTTCCAAAAACAAATACTGTGGATGGTCCAGGGAATTAAAATCCATCACAGCGAGGCAAGCAGACAGCCTTGCTCTTGCTGCTAGTCAGGAGGGAGGTGGGAAGAAAAGGGAGAGCCGAGGGGGAAAAGCGTCACCGTCGTGTGGCTCATTATCATGCCTGCTCTGGTTGTTGCCTGAGTTTATAATCCAGGCTCCGTGGTACCATAAGAGCTCATTAATTTGGAGTCTGCGCTGGTGAGTCAAACGCAATTAAGAACAATGAAAGAAATGTCATCGCGAAATACACTTCATGGATTTCTTTTCAAAGTTGCAGTATCGCTGTGATTATTTGTGGTAGCAATTCACAGCCCTTCTCCAAACAGGCTGTGGTCATTCTTGCAGAAAGAGGAGCCCTTTGTAGCAGGAGCGCCGGCTCCGGGCACTGCCGCCGGCGCTCGGCCGGCTGCTGCCGCCGGGGTTTTATGATTAGGAGGAGGTTTAGCAAAGTGCAGATAAGGACCAGGCTGGATTTTGCACACAAGAAAAATGACTGACCTGTGAAACCCGGTGCCAGCTGTCGTGGAGGTTACACAGTGCAGCTGGACCTATGTATAGATAAAGTTTATGTGAGATAAGAGTGCAGCAGTGGCTCGTGAGCACACTGGCCTGGACACAGAGCTGGCGTAGAACTTCTTTAACCTGGTGTTTGTTGATTGTTAACTCCATGGATGAGACATTTTTATGTGTTATACCTTTCCCTAAACAGCCCCTACCGGTCACTTATCTACAAAAAATGAGTGTCCAGCCCCAGGTCTGAGGGTGGAGGGGGAGCAGAGCAGCCGGTGCTTTGCTGTGTGGTTACCAGCAACAACACCAGGAGGGGCAGTGGGAAAGGGGACAGACCTCCCCTCCCTCAACCTCCCCGTGAGCCCACCGCTGTG
Source organism: Mystacornis crossleyi (assembly GCA_013400655.1). Taxonomy (NCBI): domain Eukaryota; kingdom Metazoa; phylum Chordata; class Aves; order Passeriformes; family Timaliidae; genus Mystacornis; species Mystacornis crossleyi. The sequence goes on along the minus strand of VYZQ01047457.1, from coordinate 75,133 downwards.
TGCGCCAGGGAGCAGCCCAGGTCACAAACCCAGGGGACAGAGAGGTGGAAAACAGCACTCCAAAAATTTCCACTGACCCTCTTTTTCAAGGGGTGAGTACTTCTTTGAGTGAGTGTCTGTTCACTTGCCAAAACAGTTGGGAAACCAGATACTTCATGCTGCAGTACAACTAATTCCTGTTTGCTGATGCTTGGGATGCTTTCTGGGAGAACTGTTTTTCAGTTTTCATCTGCTTTCAGACAAAGCATGATTAAATCTAATTTTCCATTGAGGGAGGGGAAAGAATACACTTCTGATTATGCTGAAGCCTTTCAAACTTTACAAGGGGATTGTCACTCTGAGAAATCCGTGCTCTGTGAGGGGAGCTCTGCTGGGGGATGCTGAGCTGAAGGAGGGGTGTGCCTTGTCTTGTGTCATGGCTGGGAGTAAAACACGTGCACACCTACGGCTGTGTGATATAAGTCCTTTAAGCAACTTGCCAGACTAAAAGTACAATACATGCTTTGGTGTCAGATAAAACACAAAATTCCCTGTTCATCCAGGATAAAGTTTGGTGGAAGGCAGTGCCACGAGTAGCCCTGGCTGTCTGCTGCCCACCAAAGCTCGGATTTTCAGGGCAGTGAGATGCCATGGAGAACCAGATGCCTGCATCATATTGACCTCTCTGCTTGCCAAAGGTGCTTCTTTTCCTTGGGTGGGCTGAGTTTTGCCAGCTGCTGTCATCAGTCAAGTTTACAGCCTTTGCTGAAGCTTGAGGTGGCAACACGAGCACCCTGCCAAGCACCAGGGCGAAAGATTCACACCTCCGTGATGGTGTTGTGTTTTCTCAGGTCTTTTGCTGGTGCAGCCTTCAAATTCCTCGCGAAAGTGTGAGTCTGCCTGCAGAAGGGAAACATGTAAAAAAGGGATTTAACTGGTTTCCACCCATTAATTGCCCCATAGTGATGGCCAAAAACCTCAGAGGAGATTCCTATTATTTTTATTATTAAAAATATTAGCCATAGCAATGATTTTCCATATTATGGTAATTCCTGAGATGTAAGACCATCATCCTCTGGTCCGATCTATAAAAAGTCAGGTATATCAGAACCTTAAAACCGTAACTAAAACTTTGCTAGGGATTTCTCAAAGCCAACACAAGAAACAGCTGAGAAAACCTCCTCCCAGCCAGAATCAAAGCCCCTTCCTCAGCTGGCCACTAACGTTTTATCACCTTTATTTGCATTTCTTTCCCACATCAGTCATCCCCAGGGTGCCCGGTGTTTCTTGCTGCGACCTGTAGAGGGAACTGTGCAATGTAGCAGAACAGTCCAAAATGGTCTGGTGTGGCCCTTTCCAGGAAAGGCTGTTCCTCACCCGTCCCCTCCATCCTTAAGCAGACCTCACATTTTCCACTCACATCATTTGATCTCAGGTGGGCTGGCACCCGACTGAGTTTCCCAGGCAAGACAAGGTGTCCACACTCCAGCTGTGGACAGCAGCCAGAAGATGCAAAGCACCCTCCAATCCTGCATTTTTTTTTGTTTGTTTTTTTCTTTTTTAAATTAGAAACAGCTAGTTCGTGGAATCTGTCCATTGCTGTGACTCATGGTGTCTCAGTTTTTGGGGAGTGCCAGTAACAAGTTAGGAAAGGGCTGTTTCAACCCAGGACAGAAGTGTCCAGACTTTCCAGGCCCCCAGCCAAGGGTGAGCAGAGCCCAGTGATTCTGGAGAGAGAAGCGGGCTCAGCACTACGGCTGAGGTTTGGGTCCTGTTTGATTGTCACTCATGACACTGAAATAAAATTACTTGGGACACTGTGGACAGACACAAGCTTCCCTTGCCCCGTGGCAAAGTGAGCCCACTCCCACTCCCCTCCATCCAGTGCTGTGGAACTCCTTGCTGGACAGTTCAAGACCACTCTGCAAAAACCTGTGAAAATAAGAAGCCCCCCTGTCTATGCAAATGTGCCCATCTCACCCAGCACAGAGCTCGGGGTGTTTTGCCCCTGCCCATCAAGACAAGAGGCCAAGCAGAGCCTCAGAGCCATCACTCTGCAGATGTTTTCTGATTGCATGAGTTGAAGATTCTGTCAAACTTCAGTGCTGCTGATGTGACAAAGCACGGCCTGACTCAGAGCCTCTTGAAAGCAGCATAAAGATCTGACTGCGGCTGGAAAAACCACTGGTTTGGATCCACTTTTGTACTGATACTGATGATATGGAGGAAATGACACCCAAGCTGGAAGTGACTGGTGCTGAGGTCTGCAGATGCCCAAACCCTCCCCTGGGATTCCTCCCCTGGAGAAGTTCATGTGTGTCCAGAAACTGCAGATCTCCTTGAAAGGGATAGTATGTTGTTGTGGTGGATGAGTATCCTATAGCCAGAATTTCTCTTCATTCTCCTTGGAAATGTTGGGAAAATACAATCTACACAACTAAAGACAAACAAAGAAACAAACAAACAAAAAATTCCCCCTCCAAATATTTGTTTGGTGACATTTATGGGATTAAAAAGAGAATTCAAATGGGTTTTAAGACCTTCAGTTTTTAAAGTTTCTTGGAGGACTGCAGCCTTGAGCATCCTGGGTTTGGTCTCTTCCCTACAAGATAGAGCAGTGCAGAGATCCCCTCATTTTTGATTTTTTTTTCTTTATTAAGCAAATCAATCTGTAAAGATAAGGAACAATTCATCATTGCCTTGCTGAGATTTTTAACTTTACTCATCAACACCATCCCTGTCTGTGCAGTGAAGAAAAAAGCCTATCCCGTGTCATGATCCCACTGTCTCTTGCAAGGACCTTTTCCAGATTTCCACCCCATCCCATGGGCAGTGATGGTCCTTCAGCCAGGTTGGATGGGACTTGGAGCAACTTGGTCTAGTGGAAGGTATCCTTGCCCATGTCCTGACATGAGGTGATCCTGAGTGAGATGATCTTTAAGGTCCTTTTCCAGCCAAACCATTCTGTGACCCTGCTGGTGGTGGGACACAATTTGACTTTGGCAAGTGAACGGCAGCCAAACACACACTAAGCAGAGGCTTCACAGGCTGTGGTGATGACTTTTATCCGGCCCATTTTCAGGGCAGAATCAGGGGTGAGGTGTCAATCTTCCCTCCTGCTCTTAACCTCTCCGAAGGGAGCAGGAGCCCTCACTGACATTAAAGACAACTGAGCGAAAGGGCACGAATATAGGCCAGACTTTATATAATTATATAGGGAGGAAAACTGGGATGTCTCTTTGTAGAGGCTGGGAATGTTCCACTGGAAAACTAGGTTAGACTGAAAAAAAGAAAGAGCCTCTGTAACCCAGAAATAGCTGGGAGGTTTAAGTATAATTTTCCAGCCCTGTGTTATTATGGTGCTAATTCAGGTCTGAGAAATAAATGTAGGTAAAGGTCTCCCAAGGTCAAGTGGAGAAGCAAATCACATTTACAGCTTCCTTTTCATAAAAAATCTCTTCTTCTGATTGAAAACTTGCCATTCACATGACATTGGTCCCACCTCAGTGCGGGGAGGAATATTTGCATTTAATTGATCCAATTATTAATTAATAAATTCTAAAAAGAGACCATTCTTTGGAGCTGCCTGGAGCACATCCTTTCTCCTGGAAGGTGAATTTTAGGAGCAAGAAGAGCATGGAGGTCCTTCATGTACCCTGGGAGCTGAGATGGAGGTAGACAGCAGAGAGCTGGGAGCAGGGATGGGTGGGTGCTGCTGCTCCTCACAGCAAGGAGCTGTGATTTCAGCCTCCATCCCTGCAGCCTTCCCTCAGGCAGCGAGCGATGGCACAGTTCAGGCCAAGCCAACTGCCTCAGGAAACCCAGAACAAGCTCACTGCAATGTTTATTGCCCTCTGAATTCACATTTATTTTTAATTTCTGTGAGGCTGATGAAGATTAGCTCCCTTCATGGAGCACCGCCCCGCAAAGTGCTGCACAAGAAGGTGTTGCTAAGAGAACAACCTCAAAACCACATCAGCTCTCATCAGTCCACAAAAACCTGCTTTCTGCTTAGAGCAAAGTGGCCAGAGCTGCCAACATCTCTGCCCTGTCATGGGAGGAGATTTCTAAGAAATGTCAGCGATGCAAGGAAGGATGAGGAAGTTAGGGCAACGCTTTTGCCTGGAAGGTGAGCCATTGCCCTCGTCTGAAACATCTGTATTTAAACAAGTGCTAGGAAGCTGGGCAGAGTGAAATGATCTGGTTATGCTGGCATCAGAGCCAAGAACACAAAGCCTTGTTGCTTTGCCATCTTCCAAGCCTTCATCTCCCAAAAGCTCCCAAGCAGAGTGTGCATCTCCGTGGGAAGGATCATCAGCAACTGGGCCTGTTTCCAAGGAATGACTTCTTGGACAGTGGTTGGATACCTGATAGCAGTTTCATCATATCCTGAAGCAGAAAAACTGATGTCCAGACCTGAGACAAGAAGAAAAATTCATGGCTCTAAAGTCAGAGTTCAGGGCAGGGAAATGCAATGCTAGAAATGGCTGAAACAAATTGGAGCAATTGTGAATTACGACCGATTTGCTCTGGACTTTCTTCTTTCTTAAAGGTCAGTCTTTCACTGGAGCTTGAATTGTTTTTAACTTGGTTTCTTCAGAACATGGAGCCCTCCAAGGGGCAGACCGTGTCTGGGGCAATGAGGCTGATGAGGATTTGGGAGGGGAGCGAGGGCAGGAGGCAGGGCACTGGTGTTGCATCTCAGCCACAGTGCACAGAGCCAGAGGAGAGCAGCCTCCAGCAGCCCTGCACGGGACCACTTGGGATTTAATTGCTTTTCTCCTTGGACTCCTTCTCCTGAGTGTGGTTTCAGCAGCCCTGCCAAGTCCACCAATCTGCCCAGCCAAGGCTGCAGGCTGAAAAAGGGTAAATAATCCCGAGCAGACCTTCTCACTTAAAACCGCTCCTGGAAGCCAAAACACTGTCCCTTCTGGTTTTTATCCCCAAAGAGATGACAGGTGGTAACTCTTTTCTTTTTCTGAGATGAGTTTAAATCCAGACCCTGTAGATTTTTAAACAGGAGAGCTCAGGCCTTGCTTTTTACAATTGATCACCTCTAAATACATCAAGATAACATTTCTTTGGCAAACCCGAGCAAGGCTCGGGCTGGATAAGGGGTGGGTAGGAAGTTAAATTCTTAGACATCCAGCACCTGGTTGGATGGGGCTTGGAGTAACCTGGTCTGGTGGAAGGTGTCCCTGCCCGTGGCAGGGGCTTGGAACTGGACAATTTTGAAGGTCCCTTCCAACCTAAACCGTTCTATGATCTACAGAATCTCAGCTTTTGAAGAAATGTCCCTAAAACCCCAGACCTCACAGCAGGATTTTCACTCTGCCATTTACACTGCAGGTCTTTAAAGGACAAAAGTGACTTAAAGGCCAACCAATATTTGCCCTGGCTAGTGCAGAATGCGTCAGGTGCCACAACATGAGATGTGAAATGAAATGAAATCAGAAATACCAGCAAGGTCAGCTGTCACCATGGGACAGCAGGTGAAAATCAGAAGTTCTGGAGAATTTCCTTGTTTTTTTCTCTCCTGCATCATCCCACACTGGGACAGGAGACAGGGATGGTGTGTGGACAGTTTACTGAGGAGCTTTGCTTGAGTTGGAAGGAGGTGAGTGTCTTAGCTTAAGCAAACACAGAGGACCTTGAAGCCGCAGCTATTTTATCATCTGGGAGCAATACATCTGCAACCTCAGGCCAGCAGCTGTGCCCTTGTGAGTTTTGGACCCCGAAGAAAATGGGAGATAAAAGTTGCCTTTGATCTGACTGGACTGGGTTTTTATTGCAGAGCACCTTCCTTTATGATTTACTGCAGTTTTAGGTTGGATGAGGATGGGAATTGGGGGAAACGGCCCAACACAGCTCGTGGGAGGGACAGGTCATTTGGAAATCTGTGTCTGAGAGCCTGTAGGACTGTCTGCTGGGGCAGACAGGGAGGAGAGGCTGTTCCTCTCCCCCTGCCCCCTCCTTCACAAGATATAGCCATGCCTGAAATTGCTCAGTATCAGGGACCCGTCCAGAAACCCTTCCTTATCTCCTGACTAATCGTGCCTGGATGAGGCCAAACTGAAGCTTGCTTCATCTCACAAAGGACAAAACAAACATTCTGGCTCCCGGTGATGCAACTCCAAGTTGATTTTTCCAGTTACTCAACTTCTCTCTCCCTACGTATAATGTGCTGAACTTTGAAATAAATGCCTCTCTCAGCGATTTCAGCAATTTATGTCAAGAAAATCTGGATGCATCAAAGCAAGACATAATATTTTCTGACACGGCACAGGAATAAAGCTGCAGCAGTACATGTAGCTCCTGAGCCTGCATCTCAGCTCTGCCACTGACAAGGTCTATGGCCAAGGGCAAGGTAGTTGAACTGCCTGTTCCTCAGTTTCCCTGCTGCTGAAAAGGGGATTGTGGCATTTATCCCAAGCAAAGGAAGTGGGGTGAGTTCATACACTATACCTGTAACACAGGGTGGGGGGAGCTGTCTGTGAAGGAAAGGAAACGTGGACTGCTGTCTCAGCAGAGAGGATGTTTTATCCTCAATTTGTGCTAAAAAATACAGCATGTAAAGAGGTGCTGCTGATTATTCCTAAGAATCAGCAACATACATTGCATTCAAAGAGCCTTTTCCATATGCTATTCCTGCTCTCTTGGCTGCTTCCCAACATGGGTCACAACCTCCTGTCTCTTACAACTGCACCGATGCTCCTTTCCAACACAGGCTCCCCCTTCCCCACCAAAAATTCCTGTACAGAGTTACAAGGATCTTGAAGGGCTCAGTCTGCAGAGAGATGGAGTGCCCTGATGGGAGCTGAGGGCATTCAGATATTCATGAAAGCAAGTCCCAGCTTGAGGAATCATACCCAAAACTCCTACTTTTATGCCAACAGCCTTGCTAATAAAAGACAGCTCTCCCTTGAAACCCTTTGGTGAGAATCCCAGGAGCCGACAGGATCCAAAATCCAGAGCATCCTTGTGAGTCATCTAAAAAAGAGGGAGCTGCAGGAATGTAACAGTGCCCAGAGGTGCCTTTTTCCACCCCACAAAGGCTGAGGTTGATGAACTTTTATCTTTTAGGCCTGTATAACCTGCTATCGATTCTGTTTGCAGCAGGACACAAAAATACCCAGCTTTGGCCATGAAATTCCCCAAGGCCAAGGTGTGAGTTTGTCTCACTGCTGTTCCCCACCTGGGAGGCACCTTCAGAACTGGGGGCTTGCCAGGTCCTCTGTCCACAGAGCTTCACCATGCAGAGCCTCAGCCCTGGCCTGGGCAGCTGCCAGCAAAAGGAACCCTCAAGAAAAAAAGGTTCAGCCTGAGACACCCCAGCTGGACAATCGAGTCTTTGATGAGGTCCTGAGGCAGGAATTAATCCTCTCTGCACTTTTTCTCAGCATTTATTAAGCCTTTTTAAAGACAACTTTTTCACCCTTTTATCTTCACAACAACCTGATGGCACGGGGATGAGCTGTTTCTTCTCTGATGTATAGACAGGAAGACTGAAGTGTAGAAAATGTAAATAAATGCCTCCACTGCATTCACACAGGTGGTCTGTGGCAGAGCAGAGACCTCACACAGCCCTCACCAAGCCTTTGGTGACGGTTCAGCGGAGGAAAATATTGTCCTGGAAGGCAAAACAGAGAGACTTTTGGTTTCCCATATTCTCTGTCACCCTGTTCGGGTGACATTCTATGTGGATGAGGCCTTTTTTAGTCCCAAGGCCAGGTTCTTGTGGTGTCCTCCAGCTTGGCGTGTTTTGCTCTCTCTTTTCTTTTCAGAGCCACGAGGAAAATGCTCCCATAGAGTTTTGCTCCCTGGGTCCAGCTCCAGCCAAGCCCTCTCTCCCGAGCAGTGCCAGGAGAGTGGCACTTGTGCCTTTGGCTTCTGAAGCTCAGCTGCAGTCGGAGGCGCTGATCGGAGCTGAAGTGACCTCAGCCGACCCGAGCTGCACATCCACAGCCTCACCCAGCATCTGCAGAGCACGGCCACGCTCCCTCCCAGCCCAGATACCTCCATCCCCGGCTGCTCTGAAAGTCTCTGTCTCCTCTGCCTGCTCCTGTAAGCATCAAAGGGAATTTTGGAGCCTTTGTCCTAACTCACAGAAACATTTCTTGAACATTTTCGCTGAGGAAAAAGGCGATATTTAACATAAAACAGTTAGTGAGGGGTGCAGTGGAAGAGGAGGGTTTGGGCAGGCTTTTTCTTTCCCTCTGCTTTTCCTGAGTATTCTCAGGTTTTGACAGGATTTTGTCCACCTGTGGACCAAAGGTTCTTCTCTCTCCCCCAGCGAATTCATCCTAAATAAATACATATATATGTATATTATGGTTTAGACTGTATAGCTGTATATGTGACACGCAGGCTCTTGCTATCAGTGTCAGTACAGTTACCAGAATATTGATAAATATGCTATATATATATAT
>VYZQ01047457.1:27154-66708 GCA_013400655.1 Mystacornis crossleyi | reverse complement strand
TATATATAAAGTGTATCTATACATGGATTTTAACCACGCCTGAGCTGTTGTGGTGACACTCAGCCTGAGGTGGACAAGCACCAAAGCCCAGGGATGTTGATGACTGGCCAGTGGGCAGCATGTGGATCTCAGCTTCCCTTGAATAAGAGAGGGATGGAGGAACTCCTTAGGCTGGTGGTTTATCCACCTTCTGACACCGGAATAACCTGACTGGGATATTACCTGGGCTGCAGTCAGCAGGAGACCTGGGGAAAAACACCAGCAAACAAAATCTCCCCTTCCCAAAAATCCTTTAAAAGTGAATCCTGGAGCCTGCCACAATTTAAAATCACCCTGAGGCTTGCTGTTGGATGCCAGGAATAATAGGCTCTGGTTTCAAGGTCTGCCTATGAGTCATTTCATGGTTACCATCACCCAAAATGCCTTTGAGCTGTAGGTTAAAGTGACTTGTCCACCAGGAATAATCAAAGGGAATTTGGAGGGGATTTTTGTTCCTGAGGGCATTCTGTGGGTATTCCCCTGGATCCAGCTGATGGGCCTGCTTTCCCTGTGGGGGATACCTGCCTACCACTGCCCAGAGCCTGGCCTGCAGCCAGGGCTCAAACAGCAGCTGCAGCATGGAGACAGCCCTGTGTGCTCTCACGGGCCCAGCCCAGGCTGTTCATGGAGAGCCCTGGCTCAGGCAACATCCCAGCCTGGCCTCAGCCAAAGCTGCTGGATGTCAGAGTCTCTGGGGTCGAGCAAAGCAGGGCTCTAGACTGCTGTTGGCACTTCTGCCTCGGTGTCAGAGCATCCAGCACCCCCTCCACGTTCCCCATCAGAGGGAGCATCAGTGCCAGAAGGAGCAGTGGGCCACCAAGGGAGAGTTAAAATGCAAGGAAAGGAAGGACAGGATTTGGGATTTGGCATATACATGGGTTTGGGTAACACCTTCCTTCTTCACCTTGCAGGAAAGGAGTCCCTGTCCCCATCCCCCAGTGTGGCAGTGGGGTGGCTGCAACCTTTCCCTGGGAGACAGCCTTGGCCCGTGGAAGAATCAAGGAGATGATATTTGATAGATGTTTTCAGATTTTATTCCCCCTGGCCGCACATGGCCGGAGCCCGGCAGGGACTCCGACAGCGACTGTCCCCAGAACAGGTCTGGAACAACCCCCCCCGGGGTCCCGTGAACACTCCCTTAAGTACAGGATTCCCGTGGGCTACATTCAAACTGACCAATAGGGGACAGGATGTGGGGTACACATGACCAGGGAACAGGGACAGAGAAACCCCGTGCCCCAAGCATCCACTCATGCCCATCCCCCCCACGGGGGTCACCTCTTCACCCCAGCCCACAGGGACGTCACCTGGCCTCATCACCTGGCTGCAACCAAACTAACAACACCTATTCAAGGACTGTGTGAATGGTTTCAGGCAGACGTGGGCTCCTGCAGCTCTCCTGGCTGCTGCTCGGAGGTGGAGAGGGACCAGGCACATGTCCAGGTGTGTCATGGGAGTGTGCACAGTGCTGCTCAAACCCAGCAGGAGATGAGCCCTGCATCGCCCCTGCCCAGCAGCCTGATCCCTGAGACCCCAGGCAGGAGTCCTGTGGAATACCAGGAGTTAGCAGGGCATGATGAGGGTTTCTAGAGCAGTAGGACACCAACAGGACAAATCCTCAGCCAGTTTAGCCTTGCCAAGCTCTCTAGGCCCAGGCTGCTGAGCTGCTTCTCCTCCACCAAGTTTCAACCTTCCACAGGATTAAACAACCCCTTAGAAAGTCCTCTTTTCGTCCCCTGCACTGGTCTGAGGCTCCCCAGATCCCACAATATAAATTAATCCAGATAGAGAGAGTCTTGAGAGGCAAAGTGCAGCTGTAGACCTGGAGTGGCCCACAGCTGTGAGTATTTGGACGAGCCCCATCCGAAACAAAAAGTTCTGCTTGTAGAGACAGAACCGGACCTGAGCAGGAACACAGAGCAGGAATTTGTCCAGCAGTCAAGAGGAGCTGGCTGTTGTGATTTTTACCTCTTCATCTGTCAGTATCATACACTGGGTGGGATTTTTAATGAAGAACCTGAATGGTTTGAATACAGAGCTGGAACAAAATGATGATTTCCCCCAAAACCTTCCCATCACAGCTGCAGAGAAAGCTCCTGATCCCCCAGGTCAGACCTGGCTGGTCACCACAGTGTCCTCCTGATGTGATGCCACTGTCTGGCAGTGCCCCCTCCGAGCTGCCTCTGCTTTCAGAGGGAACAGACAGCCCCATTCCATGGCCAGGAGGACAGAGAAGGGATCTGGAGGACAAACGCAGGAGTTGTCTTGGCCCTCTCCTAACTCAGATACCACATCAGCATCATGCTCTAGGGTTTGTTCAGACCTTAAACACTGGAGCTTTCTCCATTTTAAATATGAGAAGGGAAATTCTGGAGGGCAAGTGTGCGATGTGTACCTCACACACAACCTGCTTAACTGGACTCTGAATTGATAACAAACCAAAGCAGAAAAGCCAGGTAAAGGAACTGCTTTGATTCCCCTCTCTGAGCACAGACCTATCACATACTGGTGTCACTTTTGGTCTTTCACTGTCTCAGCCTGGCTTTACTTTCACTACATAGGGCCAACACTTTGGGCTCTGCTCCTCTGACCTGGCAGTGGTTCACATCCCAAGCAGCAGCCTCATGGCTCTGTATGCACACAGGTGAATTATAGAGCACAGCCAAGAGATTCCAGGGCACATAAGCAAAATCCCAATGCCCTGCAGCTGTTGGAAGTGCTCAGCTGCTCTGGGCCAGAGCCCCAAGCAGGAAGTTCAGCAGGGAAAGGGGGACATTCCAACAGGAGCATTTCAGGAACTGTTTCCCTTTGGCTTCCTCTCTGCAGAAAGTGGATCTGGTTCACCAAAGGCACCCCAGTCACACATGTGGGCAGCTTTACAGCAGCCAGGGAGATTAAATCCAGCCCTTTGTTACCCACAGGAAACCTGAGTTCCTGCAGCGGACACACTGCAGGGCTTGTGACACATGGATGAGCCACCTGGAGTCCAGCCAGGTTGTGGCTGGGTTTTACACACACAAACACACTGGCTACAACTCACCAAAATCTTCCCAACCATCTGATTCCCAATGCTCCCTGCCCTTGAGTTCAGCATTCCCAACAGGAGTCCTGTGAGTCCCAGTATGAACAAACTTCTTACATGCAGAGCTGTTGCCCAATCCAAACCACCACTGGATTAAAGAAGAGACATCCAATTAGACCCAACAATATTAATCAGCTTGAGTGTAGCAGCGTCTTTAGCAACACTGCCACTGCCACTTCTGTTTATGAAATTGTTCATGCAGGATTTTCCTTTGGGTGCCTTTTCAGTGTCAGTGCCCATGTTTTGGAACCACAAGTTTGCTGCTGAGAACAGATGGTGACTGGGGGTTCTTTCAAGTCAGCTGTGAAGGGAACCTGGCCTGGGCCTTAACTGCTGGGGCAGAGTCTTCCACCTGCAGGGTCTGTCCCTTCCCTCAGCAGCAGGTAAAGCAGACCCCTGCCTGATAGAAAATAAAGGTAAAATAAAGGTAAAATAAAGACCTGCCCCGCAAAGCTCCATCTGGCCTAATGGAAGGTATCCTTGCCAGATGAACTTTAAGATCCCTTACGACACAAACCATCCTGTGATTTTATAGTGCCAAGGAGAATGCTGTGTGGCTGAAGACTAAAGGGAAAACCCTGGGTGTGGGAAGTGCTGGGTTTGCCAGGATCCCATGGGGCATGCAAGGCCACAGCAAAAAATGCACCCCATGCACATAGACACGCTGTCCTCCTAGTCAGGACCTCAATCCAACATTAAATCACTCTTACTGGGGTGTTTATTAGCCTGGCAGAAAACTTGGTTTAGCTACAGATCCAGCTCCTGGGTCATGATGTCCAGATGTCAAGGTGGGGCTTTGGAGCACCAAAGTTTGCAGTGTGGTCTTGCATGCTTGAATCCTAGCTGAAGAGTGACAAGCAGGCCTCCTGTGGAATCTGAGAGCAGAAGGAAAGTCCCTTGGACTGGAGGAACCAGGTCACCACAGCCCACAGCACCACCTCACACTCACAGCACGACCTTGATCACTGTCCCTTGTCCTCACTCCCCAGCCCTCACACACGCCAGTGCCACAGCTCCTCTCTGCCTGGATCCATCCCTGCTGTGAGCGTCTCCCTAAGGAGTGGAGCATCCAGATCAGCAATGATGCCTTGGGAAAGAGACAGGTCCCTGCAGACAGCAATTCACAGCCTTGAGAGCAGCCTCCTGTGGAGATGTTACTTTGCCTTGCACTTGGTGACTGTGCTTACAGTTGTTTCCCTCAGTTAAGTGCTCATGTTACATGGCTAAATCAGGATCTGTGGCTTGTAATGCAGATTTTAAGTCATCTCCTAAACCTTGCCTTTAGGGGAGTGAAAACACCTCACAACCAGGCCAGCAGCAACAAAGTACACGTTTCCTCCATGCACAAAGATCCTTCCTCCATCAAGCTGCTCTCGCTGCGAGAAGTTTCAGCCAAGCAAAACTTCACCCCAGACAGCCGTGGGAAGGCCAGGAAGTCCTGCAAATACAATATGTTGGCATTAACAGCCACGTTTATCAATAACAGGTAATGTGACCTGACAGGTATTGATTGGGCAGCGCGGTGTCACATTTGCTCTGTATGTAGGTCACCCAGCTACAGGCACTTCACATAATTGTGTCCCATCTGAGCACCCTGATCCCTTCTGGGTCACTCCTCTGCCTCCCTGGCCTGCTCTCATCCCAGTCAAGAGATCACCTTCATTAGGGTCGAGCACTAATGACATCCCTGTTGATGTCTGGGGTAGGGAAGTTGGCATTTTTCAAAGAGCGGTCATAAGGCCGTGTGTCTGTTTCTAGCCCAGCTCCATGTCTTTCCCTGCCCTCTTCCCAAGCCCTTTTGACATTTGCTCTGCTTGTGGGAAAAATGGGAAATGAGCTGGGGAGGGAGGGGAGCTGCAACAGCTGAGGTAACTGTGCTTGGATGGGACAGACCTGGGCTGGGGAAGATATGGGATGGGTAAGGTTTCAGGCCAGTAGGGTTGAGAAACACGAATTTTAGGGTTAGAGCAGTGAGAAGGGAGGGTGGTGGGACAGGACACTATGGGATGTCCCTGACAGGATGTTCCTTGAGAACAAGGGTATGTAGCTGCCTCAATCCCTCCACCTCTCCACCCCTCCAAACCTTCATCCCTCCACTTCTCCACCCGTACATCCCAGCACCCTCCCATCTTTCCATCCTTCCATCCCTGCATGCACACACGGAGGAATGACCTCCCACTGCTGCACAAGGAGCAGTGAGACCTCCATCTTCCCCCTATTTTTAACCTCCAACAAGAGAACGGTACTAAAAACGTCCCATGCTGTGGTTTCACCGTTGGGTGAAGAATCTGCCTGTGCACCTACTCCCACTGCCTGGGCAGCTGTCAGGAACCAGCTCTCTGTTTGGCATTTCTATTAAACCACCTCGCTGTGTCATTTTTTCTCCTTTTTCACTCCCTTCTCTCCAACCACAACAACTTTGAAGCCAGCTTGTGAGGGAAGGGGAACTCATGTCGACTTTTTTTATTTTTCTTTCTCTTGTGGTTCCCCAAATGATTAATAGAGAATGTGGGACTTGTGCACTTCCCACTTAGGAAAAACCCAAAATAAGTCTAAAGGGAAATTCTTTGGGTTCCATCTTGCAAAGGTAACCATTTAATCCCAGAAACTGGGAGTCCTGGATCTGTCTCCTGAATAAAGAAAACTAGACGTTCACCTCCACTGGAAGAGGCCGTGCTTTGTACAGCAATAGCAGTAAGACAGGGACCAATTTTATTCCAGTGGTTTTATAAGCAACCAGAAAACAGGAAGAATTTTTCATGACAAGTTTTGCAAAGAAGTGTAGTGGTTTATGTTTGCTTTTACAATGGCAGGCAGCAGGGAGAGATGGTGGAAAACAGTAATTTGCAATATTTCAAACCACTCAGACACTGTTTAGCTCATATCTAACCTTCCTGAAGCCCTGCAGACACCCATGGAAAGGAGAGGAAAATTTAACCTGGGCTGCTACACAGAGAAACCTTGTGTTTTACAGCCTGGTTTGCTGTTCCAGGTCCCCAGGATGTAAGCTGCAGGGATGGGAATGGGTGCTGCTGGAGCTACTGGGCTCTACAAAAATCATCATTAAGCTTAGTGGTAACAGGTCATGTTCTCCATACCTGTTATTGGTGTTATGCCTGATCCAAATCTTGTGCCAAAACACAGAACCCAAGAGATCAAAAAGTCACAGTCTCTCCTGACATTTCCCTGCTTTAAGTGGTGCAGATGAGAAATGCTCTTAACTTTTGTTAGGGCATGTTATGGTATCATCCTTTGGTGGACTTGGCAGTGCTGGGTTAAAGGTTGGACTTGATGATCTTAGAGGTCTTTCCCAACCTTGGTGATTCGGTGTTTCTGTAATCAGAAGGCTGAAGGAAAGACATATTAAAGTTGTGATTCTTGGACTGCAGACAGTGAGAAGCTCATTAGCATCCTCATTAAACTCGCTGTTGGATGGTGATATTAATATGAGCGATTAACAACATTATGGATATTTTAACATTGGAAACTAAAAAATGAGTCATTGGTCCTTTCCCAGACTGCAAGGTTGCTTCAAGTTTAGAAAACTGGCATATTCAGCGTTTTAATATTTTTTGCCCAAATAGGAGGCCTCAAAGCTTCTCTTAAAAAATTGAAAGAAAAAATTCCAGGATCTGGGCAATGGAAAAGAAACAACCCGAGAGATGACAGCCTGGGAGCCTTGAATCCTGCCACGGCAAAGATCAAAACACTGGATTCCCGTACTGCAATCTTGATTACGGGATGCTCCAGTGGTTTATTTTGCCTTGAAGAATGTTTGTTGAAGGGAGGAAAGTTTCTCAGGGATGTGTCCCAGAGCTCTGTGTGTGCGTGGTGCGTGTTGGAGAGGCAGCTCAGTGTTTTTACCCGCTGTGTTTGGCTTGTGTAAAAACAAAGGGAAACCAGCAGCATCGTGTAAGGCTCCGAAACAAATGGCAAAATTAAAATGCAAAGATGCGTTTTGGGATGAGACTGTGGGACTGAGCTGAAATCTGCTACACATGTTGCTCCAGTCTTAACTTTTTTGTAATTCTGGAAGGGATCAGAGAGCAAAGCTGTTGACTTCACTAAGTGTTTGCAGGTCAGGCTGTGGGGAAAAACCCCTTCCATGCTCCAGTTTTCTTATGCCAAGGAAGAAGAGACCAACGTCCTACACTGCACAGGGGAGATTTCTCTGTTCTGACATGTGGGAGGAACCACTCCCCTCCAGTGAATCTCGCAGCATGGAAATGGGATAGGGATGGTGGCACAAGCAGGGGGAGAACCTGGAGATAGGGCTGGTGGGATGTGTGGTGACCCTGGGGTCTCATGAGTGGCCCAGAAGCACCACCACAGCTGATGGGAACTGCTGAGCTGCTTGCATCTGGGGTGAACATTCTGGGCTCTGAGGAGACGCTGGTTGGCATCTCAGCCTCAGCAACAGACAAACAACACTTGCAGAACATGCTGAGTGATAGGGAATAAGAAACCCCGAAGAAGGATTTCAGAGGTGTGTGCAGACCTGCTCAAAGCACTGCAGAGCCCACTGCTCCTTTTCCTGGCCTACATCACCCCTCAGGGCTCCCAGCCTCAAAACCCAAAATGTGCAGCACGATGCAAGCAGAAAAGAAGGGGGGAAGGGAGGGATGTGTCTTACAACCTACCAAACTTGGCATCAGGACCAAGGATAAAGGATTCTGGCATGGATGGATGGATGGATGGATGGATGGATGGATGGATGGGCTAGATTCAAGAGACTCAGCCCTTGAACTGATTTGGGTTTTGATACACATAATGTATGGCCAGGTCCCCAGTTAAATTCAACTGTACCTTTTCTGTCCTACGGCTTTGGAAACATCCTGATCTTTCTCATTATAGACACACACACACACATATATATACACACATATATAAATATAGCTGATTTTATTTGGGATAAAAAACTCTCTGAGGCTGCCATTACCCCAGAAGTGCCATAGCAGGGTCTGATGATCAGTTCTTTAGGTGTGCATTTGGAAGATCATGAGGACTGGAGCAGCCTTGGCACTTCCTTCAGTAACCCTGTGGATCTGGGCTCTGCATAAGCATCATCTGCCAAAGAACCCTACTGTCCCTCATATAAAGGGAAATTGTAATAACCCAGTTTTTAAGGAGAAAGTAAAGGAACAAGACAATTTTTATTGCTAATGTGCTTCTCTTTGTTGCAAGAGCTTCTGCAAGTGCCAGGTTCTCCTGGTATTTTTATGTTTCATAAAAACACATTGAAGAAAGGATGTCGGCCTTATGTGACCTACTAGAGCTGGGAGCCAGGGCCAGGATTAGGACTTCAGTTCTCAGCTCCCAGTGCTGGATTCTCCTTATTAAATGACACCTCATCATTACAATAATGAGATCATCCCAGTTATTTAATTACATTCTCCTTGTTGCTGCAAATCCTCAGTGTGGCAATCCAAGCACTTGCTTTCTAAGGTTACCAGGAACACAGAGATATGTTTGCTGCCTTGCAAGTGATGTGTATCACTTGCATCTGGCCTGACATCAGCTTTTTCCTGCTGTGGCCCCGGAAAAGCTGAACTCACAGGCATGCCCGTGCTCTGAGCAGTGACACTGCCAGCACTGACCTCCTCCTTCAAACATTCAGATGTGAGTTTAAGTTTCTAAACCTGGGGGATTCCTCAAAGGCTGCTCACACCAGGGAAGTGAAGAATATACAGGATCAAGGCTTCTGAGGCTACAACCTATTTGCTTGTTGCAAAGATGTTGCTTTTTAGGCTGCAAGCCAGGAGGAGGTTCTCTGCTCCAAGGGGGTTTGGACATGATGGGATCAGGCTCTCTGTCCAGGTCTCGTCGGCTTTGTACAAGAGACAGTCTTTGGCCCCATTATATTAAATCATAGCTCTGAGAGTGAGTTACCTCTGGGAAGACCTGTTGCTTCTTGTGCCTGTAGTGCTGTGGCAGAGTCAGGGCAGATTTTATTACATGTAATTAACTCCTGATACATGAGGGTAAATTAGGGGTCAGGGGAGAGCATTTATTAGCAAAAATCTTGTTTGCAGGGCTGGACTCCACCACAATTTCATTTAAGGACCAGGCACAGGGGTGGCAGCAGCAGCCCCACCATGGAAGGACAAGTTAACCACCGCCATTAAAATTTATTCCACGAGATGAAGAGCATTGGAGGAGAAAATCCTGAGATGACTTCTTGGGTGATGGCTTCAGGCTGCTCCCAGCTCTGCCTGCAATTCCCCAACTCTCCCAGGGATGGCTGGGGTTGCATTTTTGGCAGCCTCTGTCGCCCTGGGCGAGACTGGAGATGGCTGAGTTTCTGGGTGTGAGGAAAAGGCAGCTGTGCGAGTCACGGCACGGCTCGTGTGTGGATCACTCCCTGCCACGGCTCCTGCCAGCCCTGGCTACCAGGGCTACCAGCACTTCCCAGCATGACTCCTGTTTGTCTTGGCACTGTCCCCTTGGCTATGTTGGCATTCCCAGTTAGGCAGCCCAGGTTCCGAGGAATGTGTGTGATTTGCGTGCTGAACATTTTGGTGAAGGAAGAATTTAATCCCATCTTGGGAAGATCTACAAGTTTATGTCTCAACTGCAGAAACATTCTTTTATAACTTCTTTCACTTCTCCTATCTCAGGAAATTAAGCCTCATCTCACTTTTACATTCATTTTCAAGATGTGTTTAGCTAAGTTGCCTGAGAGACAAACAAGCAAAACTTCTTCCTCATTCCAGGTGCTAGTTTTACATCTCTGCCATTCCTGGCTGGATACTGGTGCTTGGTGTGCCTGAGCAGATGCCCCAACTTCTCTCTCCCCCAACCTTTCACCACTTCATTACAACTTTGCTCCGTGCTGTCAGAAAGGAGCCAATAGCTCCCCAGGGCAGGGCTGTGTATCTGGGCAGACTGGGAGAGTCTAGCATACTTCTCAGTGTTGGAATAATTAACAATTAAGTCCGTAATTAATAGCTGACATGTATTTCCACCGGCATCTGAAGCACTTTTCAGTGACTGGGTGAGTAAATGTTCCTCTCATATTTAAGTCTAAAGTAATAATGCTAGAAGAAAAAAAATCAGAGTCAATCCCTCCTACATCCCTGAGAGATGCGGAGACTTCCCGTTAGACAGACAGATGCTGCCTTTCCTCCAGACATCTGGGGAAGGGAGCTTTGATGCTGATGGTGGGAAATGTTCTTGGCTTGCTCCAGCTGGACGAGAAACTGCTGCTATCTGAGACAGCGACTTTGCCACGTCTGTCCTCCCACCAGTCACTGGGACTGCAAGAAAGCATGAACTGGGAGAGAAATGCCACTCGGTGACTGCGTTAGGAGGTGCAGTGGGGAATCCCGTTGGTATTCCCAGTAAATCTACAATTGTTCTAATCGCTCAGCTTCGTTGCTTTCTCTTATCAGCACATAAACTTGTGCCCTTAGATGAGTTCGAGCAGTGATGCTAAACACCTATGAACATGAAGTTGAGGATGGAAAATATCTTGCTTCTATTTATTATCACACAAGTCTTGCAGAATTTTGTTTTAACACCCCTGTGCCTATTTTCCAGAACTGAGAAAAGGGAAGAGGGAATTTTACACACAAGCAAGAGCAAAGCCAGCCTTTTACTCAAGTGGGGTGCTCAGTTTGTATGCAAAAAATCCCTGCTTTGCTAAAAACATAATCTCCCACTAGAATTCAAAGGCAAAAAAGGTTTGGTGGAAAATTTCCAGCCAGTCCTAGTGACAGTTCCCAACCCCGAGTCTAGTTGTCCTATGTGGGGCAGATAAACCCATCAGACATCCTGATCCTGAGATAATATGGCCGTGTACTGCCTCAGACTAACAGGTTGACTCAAAGTCTGGAGCTTAAAATGTGCTTGACTTCAGTGTAATAAAATCAAAAGGGAAACAAGAAACCTGGAGCAGCACTGCCATCATTAACCTGTGGTGCTGCTGCCATGAATGTCATATTTGTGTGCCTGGAGTGCAACTGAACTCCTCGGGGTGGTCTTTTATGTACCTGTAAAGCAGTGTCTACATGTACAGCACTCTGTAAATAAATAATGCACAGCAATAACCCTTAATAAAATAGGCGGGATGGTGGGGCAATTTGGCTGTTCAGCTGGGTTGCTGCTGACAATACAGAGGGCTGATTTATGGCTTTGAGGTCATTCTGGGAAATATTATACCATGGTTTTGTCATCCTGTTGCCATGTTTTTCTGATTATTTGTATATTTTTATGTGGAGCGAAGCAAGCACCATTCCATTATGCTACAGACTTGAAGTCAGAAGAGAGCGTCACAGTCTTCTTCGTGCTCCAGCAGTTTCTTGCCAAACCAGTGGTTTTCCATTTGTGGTCTGTGAGTAATGGTGGGTGTAAAGGAGATTTCAGAAGGGTCTGTAAAAGGATTTATTTTCCTCAGGATCTCCACAAGCTTCTGGCTTCGACAATATCTCAGAAAACACTGAAACCTATTTTGAAGGTGTCAAGGAGCAGAGCCCTCCTTGTGTTCATCACCACCATCTGTTTGCATCTTGCTTTCCACTTGGATCTCTCTCTCGCTCCAGACCTCTGGATTTCATTTTGGCTTTGTCTGTTCGACAGCAGAGCTCTGTGCTGAGAGCTGCTCTGGTGAGGTGGTTTGCAGCCTACAGCCCTGGGATGCCTGGTGGGACAGTGATTATTCCTGAGGTTTTCATTATATCTTCACTCTATGTTCCACTTTCAAGAGGGAAATTAAAGGAAATTCCTTGAAGATCTTGGGGTGGACTCCATGAAGGAGGCTTAAGAGCCCAACAGTCCGTGCCAATGCGCTTCCCTTTCCTGTTCCCACACTTAATGATTTGTTTTTTAAAATCATGGAATAGTTTGGGTTGGAATGGACTTTTATGATCGTATTCCCAACCTTCCTCTCTGGTGAACAGGGACCTCTCAGCTAGACCAGGTTGCTCAGAGCACTGTCCAAACTGACCTTGAACGTTTCCAGGGATGGGGCACCCACCACCTCTCTGTGCAACCTGTGCCAGTGTTTTGCCACCATAACTGTAAAAACCTCCTTCCTTGTCTCTAGTTTGAATCTACACTCCTTCATTTTAAGACCATTACCCTTTGTTCTATCACTACAAGCCCTACTAAAAAGTTTCTCCCTATGTTTTTCTATGCCCCCTTTAAGTCCTGAAAGGCCTCAGTAAGGCCTTCCCAGAGCCTTCACTTCTCCACAGGTTGCGAGCAAGGCATGCTGAGGAGCTGTAAAATCATTGCAAACTGCCAGCATTTCTGAAAGCTCTTGAGTAGGTCTGAAGATGGAGAATTTAATCTGGAGCTGTGAACTGGGGGCCACAGCTGGGCTGTCACAGGAGGGTAGAAGAGCTGGGTGAAGAGGCAGATAGAAAAGCATCGCTGGGCACCCATTTAGGCAGCAGTAGCAGAAACCTCAGCAGCCTCTGCTCAGGTTGCTGTTAGTGGACACCAAACTGATCAATAGTCAGTGGGCTGTAGGGGTGATTCATCACGGCCTGAAGAAGATGAATCATGCCCTACACCTCTGCTTCTGCCCACTGACTATAGGGACTTTGAAAGACTTATTCAGCTGAGAATATGACTGGAGTCAGATGGGGCAAATATCATCCTCACTGACTCTTCTAACCTCAGGTTCATCACTGTCCCATCATCTGGTCCCCTCCAGAAACTCCATCCTCAGACCCTGAAGACCTCTTGCCTCCACTCCTCTGCTTGAAGGGTTCTGAGAGCCAGCCAAAACTTCATTCCTGAGACAATTAGAAAAAGGCTTCTGATTTCCATTTATGTCTCTTTTGTTTTGCTAGGCAGAGCAAACCAAACAACTTTAGTCTCCTGTCACCAGACACTGCAGCCAGCTTTCCGCTGCACCTGCTCCAGTATAAAGTTGCATAGTGACAATTCCCCATCAGCAGTGATGTTTGGAGATCTCTATCAAGGCAGGTGTTCAGCAAATGGCCTCTTTGTAGGGGAAGTACCCCACTCTGCTAATTGCCAGCACAAGAGCCATACAACACAGGGACACCAGGCTTTGCAGCCTAAGGCTCTTCATGGGGTGAATATCATCTTCTCCTGCACCTGTAAATGTGATTTAAGAATGTTATCAGGCAACTGCACAAACTGGGTGCAGTACAAGATATTTCTGCTCAGCAAATGAATTGGGCAGGGGGCACTTTGAGTTGCCTTTTCAGTGGTGTGGGTGAGTAAATTATGACAAATAGAGTGATAGCAAACACCAGATACACCTGTGCTCTGGCAATCTGCTACATCAGCAAGTATGGAGTTGGAAACCGGAGCTGGACAACAGGCAGAGACTGTGATTTGTGAAGGAGATGGAGGTTTTGGTGTGTTTGGTCTTTCTACTACACCATCTTTTAAGTGGAGAAGGTGTTTCTTGTTGTACTCCTTTCTGGCACTACTCTGAGACTGCATTTGGCTGAAGTTTGCCTTTATCATATGAGTTATAGAGATGTGCAAGTGTTGATTCACAAAGATTATAAAATATCTTCTAGAAATTAGTTTATTGCATCTCTACTACTCTGCTGCATTTAACCATTATGAAGGATCATCATAACAGGCATTAGCAAAATGGCAGACAGGCAGAAATCTGCATCCTTCGGCAGAATGACTTTCCCCTTCCCACCTCCCCTCCCAGACTGTTCAGCTACTGAAAAAAACCCTAGATCTGAGCTTTGTAGCTCAACTTTCATGTTTGCTCACAGCCAAGGAGCTGAAAGGCCTTGGTTTTGACAAAATGAATATGAAAAAGCACCTCCTTGGGCAAGAGGAGATCTGCAGACTTTCTCATCTCGTGGGCCACGTTATTTGTTACCGATGGGAAAAAGCATCCGCTGGATGAGGGAAAGAGATGATCCCCAGCCAGCTTCCGCTTAATTGCTCCTGCTGGGCATCTGCAGGAGATGTTTTTTTGTTGGAAGCCAAATGGGTGCCAGAGATGAGCTTTCTCAAAGGCATGTCCCTCTCAGATTGTGCTCTTCCACCGGTGGCACGCTATAAAATAAACCCGGCTGTGCGCGGGCCATGTGCGCGGAGCCCAGCTCCCGGACGTGGAATTCCTAGTCCTCGCCAACTTTCCCCTAAAGCTTCATTATTCCAATAAATCACGGAGCTGAGTTATGGGGCTCTGTTTGGTGGGGGCTGCTTTTAATTGCAGTTTTAGGAACTGTGGGAAAGCAGAATTAATGCCATATGTTTTTTAGGCTTTCGGACCAGTCGCGAGGTCTCGCTTTCAGTTTTGGCTGGGATTCAAGCATCACAGCGAATTTTCAGGTTCCTCTGTGTCAAGCGCCACAGCAAGAGGGGGGGAGGGGAGGAGGGGAGATGGTGGCAGGGTGAGGGAGGGTGCTGCTGTGTGGTGTTGTGCTGCTGGCCTGGAGAGGCAGAGAGGAAGGACAGAGTGCTTCCAGAGGCGAGGAGAAGCACTCCAGGTAAAACCCATCTGCTCCTGGCCCTCAGCGGGGACAAGTGAGGCTGAAACTTGTGACAAAGGGGAACATGCTGAGAAGGGGAATGGAAGATAGAGTGCTGTGGTCTTTTCCCTGGACACTGTCTTCCCTCACGCTGCTTCTTTCACCGATTTTCCTTCCCTCAGTGCCCTCGGTGCTGAGGCATGTGGTGCCTTCACGCCTCTCCCCACCGATGCCAGCCTGAGCTGTGGACGTGCATTTATAAACAATGACCTTGGAGGAAGTTCAAGGTAGGGCTTACATACCACAGGACTGATTCTGTGAACACAGGCAAACGCCTGGGATGGTGGGACAAATGTCACAAGAGATCCAGGCCTGCTTTAGCTGTTTGAAGCCTCCAGGTCCCAGCCCCCGTGCCCGCTCTCTCTGGTAGTGGTTCTTGATATTTCTTGTGTGAACCCAGTTGTTCTCTGTTCAGGGAGGATGTGACCACGCTCAGCACTCCAGGTCAACCTGGCAACTCACCACAGTCTCTATCTGATAAGATTTTGTAGACTCATACACACTTATCCACAAGCATCTGCAGATCCTCACGACGCACTCGACGCACTCGCTGAGGCTGGAAAGGGGTAATTTTGCCTTTTCTCATGCAAATCAACTGACCCTGTTGCGGGTGATAGAAATGATGACGCCTTTCCCCTCTGAAAGCCTGTTCCAGGAGTGCATTGAAACATCTTTCCCCTCCAAATCTCACCAGTGGTGCACAGAGCA
The DNA here is from genome assembly GCA_013400655.1 of Mystacornis crossleyi. Lineage (NCBI taxonomy): Eukaryota > Metazoa > Chordata > Aves > Passeriformes > Timaliidae > Mystacornis > Mystacornis crossleyi. The sequence goes on along the minus strand of VYZQ01047457.1, from coordinate 51,399 downwards.
GTTGCTTTGCCAGACACAGAAATAAGGGCACCTCTGAAAAACAAAAAATACAGCTTTTTGTAAGCTCTAGGCATCTGGGAACTGAGGCAGGTGAGATGCTGAATGGTGAACAAGGTCCCAGCTGAGCACACAAGACACAGAGGCACCTCTCTTTTTTCTCCCTGTTGCTGGGACCTTTGATGCTGGGCCACAGTCGTGAACACACTTTTCTTCTATTCTGACTTGATTTCTTTTGGGTTTAAAATATCCTGAAAGCAGCATAAGATGTCCTAGTCAGCAGTGGAGGGGAGGAGACAACTCTTGTCCGAGTGGGAACCCATCCAGCACGTGTGGCCTTGCAACCAGTTGTTTGGGGCACGACTAATTAGTCATCAATGGTAAATAACAAAAGGATGACTCCGGCCGAGGGAGAGCTAAATAATTAGTTACCTTGCTTGTTACGTATGAGGAAGGAGGGATCTCTCAGATGACTCAGCTCTGATGAGGGGAAAAAATGTATATAGATTTTACAGGTCAGAGGATGACGTTCCCGTTGTCGGCAGTGTTACCAAAACAGCTCACTCTGAAATTTATCCAGCAACCAAAAAGCACCTGCAATAAGAGAAGGGTTTTGATGTACATGGAAAAGGGTCTGAGGGATTGCTTCTACTAACTCTGAGTAGGTGTAAATACTTGATTGCTTCTAGATCTTGTCAATTATTGGAAGTGATGTAGTTTTGTAGAGAAGTAAAGACCTCACATCAGAGAGATGCTTAACACTGTTTTTGAAAAAAATCACTACCTTAAAATGCAGACACAGGAGGACAAAAATGTTCATGAAAAGCTTTTGGTGAAACATTTTAGCAGATTCCATTTCCTCAGTTTCACTTCAGCAATGTTAAAATGCTTTGGAGACAGAGAGAGGTCTTGTTTCAACTTGGTTTGAATCATTTTGCATTGCATTGCAATATAAATCGAAATATTTTCAGTGTGTATTATATTTTATGGTGCTGGGATTTATGATTCACCTGCCTTTGCTATGTTTAGTTTTGACATTATCAAAGCAAGCCATTTAAATTGTATCAGACCAAACATCTTTTGCATTCTTGCTCCATCAAACATTTTAAAATTTTATGGGTTTTTTGTTCAGATTTGGAATGATAAATTGGAAGCAAATTTGTATGTTTCGTGAAGGACAAAAATTCTAATATCCCACCAACTGTCTGTGTGTTTAAAAGGAAACTGTGTTTTCTGGGCATTAAATCTGCAGCTTTGGAGAGCTGGTCTGCCTCTCAGCTCCACCAGAGTCCTGGGCATGTCATTTAGAGCTTGACTGCATGAAGAAGGAGTCTGTAACAGGTATTCGTGATCACCCAAAGCACATTCACTTCATATGAAGGATGAATTCTTCTCTGCCGTAGTTCTCTGAACCATATCACTCACCCTGAACTCGAGGTTTCACCCTGTGTGCAATGTCAGATGAATCTTCCTTCATGCTGACTTTGAGAGAAGCCCAAGGTGAGCACCCAGCTGAAGATGTCCAACATTCCTGTGATGAATCCCCCTGCTAGTGCAGTGAATTTTGGCCCAGCCTCAGAACAGCTCACACCCGTGCACAGAGGCTGTGGCTACACTGATGCCACCGTGTTTACAGGGTGGCAGCCTTTGAGGGGCACAGAGGGGCTGCAGGCTGGACCCCAGACAGCAGTGGGGGCTTAAAGCCAAGCATCTCTTCCATCGTTTGGTCTGGACATGGCTTCAGGCCCTACAGGTGGTATAGAGTTTTAAATTCCCACCAAAATTTAACTCCCCAGCCACCTCCCTACATGAAAATCCCTCAATGTACCAGTCCATCTTAATTGTCAGCTGTAAAATGAGCATTATGCTAAAGCTTCTTGCCTCAGATTGGTGTATCCAGGTATATCAGGACCATCTTTTTCCCTGTGTGTGTTCAGGGATGAGTGCAAAGGAACTTTGATCTTGTTCAGACCTCACTACCACCCAGTACCACCCACCTATCACAGTAGTTGTCCTCTACCCAGAGGTTTCCTGCGTCATGGAAACATTTTCTTTCTGAGTGATCAAACGCAACACCACTTAAGTACTTAAAACATCTCCATGGCGAAACAGATTGCTTTTGCCCTACCGCTTTGCCCAGTCCGGCTGTGCATCCAGTTTGTACAGCTGCAATGACAGCATCAAGCCACTCAGGGCTTTAGGACAGCACTGGACACACCTCATGGAGACTCATCCCACTGACACCCAGGACAAAGCCCCGCTCGGACTTTTGGGAACGAGGTGATGAGCAAGTGGGTGTCCCATCCCTCATGTGGAGCAGAGGGTGAGAGGTCAGGACAAGAAGGGGCAACCAGGACCACAGCAGATGTTTTCCCGTCCCGCCTGGTCTGATCAGCAGCCCCAGCTGCCTCTCTGGAGATGGTGAAAAGAGGAAGAGCTGTCAAAGACAGGCAACACAGCGGTTTCAGTTGTGCATTTCAGTTCACCTCAAAGACCTTGCTGCTTCAGTTTTGCAGCGCCTTTGTCTTATTTTCCTTCACATGAAAGTGTTCTGAAGCACCTTCTCAACTGGGGAACCCCTCAGGAGATCTGCAGACCTGATTGTCAACTCCCTCCTCCCCTCCACATCCACGATGGGTTTGTAAATCACTTTACTGGGACAAGAAGTGTGATGGGCTATTTGTACTCCCCTTTTTAGCAGCCCACCTTGCTATAAAATGGTCAAACCTTGGCCAAGTCTGGGAGACGAGCCACAAACCTCTTCTACATCTTCAGTCTTGTTTTTGAAGACTGTGCAACTTGTACCTTTTTTTGTTTTTGTTTTTCGGTTTCTTGGACTTGTTAAACAACAAAACGAAAGATAAAAGCTCAAATAAAGTTGCAGCTGCTCGGCACCCGCCCAGCTCTTTATCACCAAAGGGGTGTGCAGGCAGAGAGGGGCAGCATGTGGGTTCTCTCCTATGACTCAACAAGGGAAGAAAAGCATCAGAAGGGGCTGACTTTGAATCTGTCATGAAAAGTTGTTTGACACCTTGTGTTCCTTCAGAGTGATCTGGGCAGCTGCCCCCCTTCGTGCTCTTCCAGCTCAGAAAACAGCTCTCAAATGTGAGGTGTTTGCTGCTGCTGTGTTTGCAGTAATATCTGCTCCATTTCTGGGATTTCTCCTCTTCCTAGGGCTGTAGCACATTTATAGGTGCTACAGAAGGGCGCTGAAGATGCTGCTCTGGGTCACATCAAAGGCAGAAAAGCCAATTAAATGGTATTTCCCAGCAGCCTGATGGTCACCAGGCTCCCTCCCTTCCACCTGCTGGGCACTGGGCGAGGCTTGAGCTGCATCAACAACTCAACAGAGGCTTTGCTTCCCCCAGGCAAAATGTGCACATGGATTTCATGGAGGAATTGGAGACTGAACACGGTTGGACACAGCGCCAGTCCCTCTGCGTTTGGCCTGAATCCCTTGACAGCTGGGTCCCACAGGTTAAAAGAAACAAGGAAGTCACACAAAGGCAACAGACCAGCCAGGGGTATGGTTGCATGAGACAGCAGCACATTTAAGCAGGATTTTTGCCTCTTTTGAACCCAAGTCCAAGTGCTGAGTATGCAGAGCAAAAGGTCACAGCAAAAAGCACCTTTGGGCTGACCAGAGCCATAGCACCACGATGTAAAGCAAGACAAAGAGCAGATTTCTTCCTCCCTCGTCACTCCAGACCAGGTGTAGATAACTATGAAATCAGTCCAAATGGAGCTGGGATGGGGATAACTGCTCTTTGGGCAAAACTTCCACAGCAGCCAGTCTGGCCAAGAAACAAATTGAGAAATTTATTACCAAATTACCTCCAAGCCCATTCCATGCCCCAGTGTTAGCACCTGTTTGACTCTGAGTGCTCTTTGCACCTCCCACCCCCGATGCCCCCCAAATTTTACAAACAGCCTAAGGGACATTAACATCTACTTTAGCCCCTTATTATCAGTGGAGGAATTTATATGGACAACCCATGAAGAATTTATCTCCCCTTTCTGAAGGATGAGCTACGTCCAACTTTACTCCAAACAAACCTCTTAAAGCACCGATCTGTGTGGGGACACTCATTTTGAAATAAAAATGACTGAAGTTCATAAAAGATTGACTTTCACCAGCAGGATGAAACTCAGTTTTTCAGACAATATGCAACACTTGCACTGCTGAAATAAACAGTCCAAAAACCAAATGTCTTTATTTTTGTGCAGAATTTACATACAGAAACGTCTCCAGAGCATTTACTGTGTGACTTAGAGAAAACAGCTTATTTTGAGGCTTCCATTTCCTCTTCTACAAAGTGAGGGGGATACTATTTATGCATTTTTCAGTTTAAATAGCACGGAGCAGGTGCATCAAGTCCACACGTGCTGCAGTCCTGGGATTTACTCAGTGGACATCAGTGGGAAGGAGATCAATAACTTTGGAGGGGACTTGAAGCTCTCCATCACTTTAGATGGCTGTAGACACAGAGGTTTGTAATTTAAAATATACTAATAGACCATGGAAAGGAACAGCCACCCACTTAAAGTGCCTTATTTTCATTATCTTAGGAAAAAATTAATCAGGGCTGTTTAATACATGCTGCTCACCCTAATATTTACTATGTGGGGGATTTATACATGATTAAAATCCTCACATTGCTCCATTAGCCCTGAATCTCAACATACCACTAACAATGTTTTTGAGACCTTTAGAGCCCCAGCCACAGCAGTGGCTTATTGGGGTGTCTGCCACTGCCATGGCAAAAGCTAAATTATTAACGGTAAGTGCGGAGTTAAAAGCAGGGTGAACAGTGACTGGGTTTTACATCCTTGCTGCTGTGAGCAGAGAGGCAATTTCAGAGGGGAAAACTAAAATAGCACAGCACAAACTAAGAGGAAACCACCTTCTATGGCTATCAGGAAACCAAAACCAAACAAGGGTTAACTGGGCAGAGCCAGCATTGACTGTAAGTGGGAGGCTTGGGCTTTATTTTATTGTTGTCATTAATTTCCTTCCTTTTACTTTCAGTAGAGGAGCACAGAGTTATTTACATTAGGCACAGCTGTGCCCCACTGAGGTGCATATACCAAAAAAACCTTCAGGAGTAAGAGAAAAAAGCAGCTGAAGGGACATGGATGATTTCTGGTGCTAACACCAAGGGCTTGTGCCATTTTTGCCCTTTGAAGCACACTGTGCTAATGCCAGTTCCCCAGATCTTTGCTGGTCTATCTGTAGGGCGTCAGAAGGAGGGATGGGCCACTCTCACACGGTGGGATATGGGATGCCAGTGATATGGCAGATTATTTCCTTTAACCATGCTTGTATTGCAGAAATAAGTAAGAGAGACTTGGTTTGAGCTGTAGGTTCCAGAGTTAATAAATTGGAGCAGATCATGCCCCTTGCTGCACATCTCTGCTCAGAAGAAGGCTCTGTGCCCGTTTCCATTTTCGCACATTGGAGGGTGGGTTCCTTTCCCTCGGAGCAGGGGGATGGAGGCAGCAAAGCCTGCGTGACTCTGCCTGAACCACTCCCTTTCTTCATACATTTCCTTTCTTCCTCCTATTTGACTGTCTCGGCTAATTAGATTGTTAAAACACGTGCCTTTTGTGCCGCTCCGGGGACGGTGGGGACCTGACCTCACCGGTGGCTCCGCACACAAACGCTGCCTCAAAGGAAGGGACGAGCTCCCCACAGCCACCTCCACCCTGTTCCCCCCTCTGCTCCCTGGGACCTTGTTTATCTTAACGCCAGCTGAGTTTCCCAGGGAAACCCAGCACAAGGCATTTGCCAGACGATCCCTTTGTGCAGCTGAGCCGAATTCGCTGCGAGACCGTTTTTGCCGAAATCACCGTAAAGTCACCAGGGCTCGTGGCTCGCCTCCAGAAGCTGCTCCTCCAGGGCATCCCTGCGTGGCCTTGGTGGACACAGGCTCGTGGAAAAGCTGGGAGCCTCAGCGGGAACCAAAGTATTTCACACTCCTGGCACATCCAAGAGTCAACGCCTCATTGCTACACGGCTTCCCTCCCACCCAGGTTTCTGCACAGCCGGCCAGAGGCTTTATTTATGGGCTGGGATGCTCAGCAGTGAAATGGTTTGAGCTCTTGGCATCGGGGGGTCATAATTACCCTTCCAAGTTAACACCCATTGAGATGAATGGGAGCACACCCTTTTCTGCGGGTGTTATTGTTGCAGTCTGCCTGGCTGTGGACTCAAAGAAGAGAGTTTACCTTGGTTTGCAACCAGAAAGGCTGGAAAGCGCCTCTCCCTCTCTCTTTTTTCTAAATAGAAAAAGGGAAAGTTTGCTTTTGCAGATTTGTGGGGTAGGGAAGGCGGGGGAATGGTGAAGTAATATAATTTGGGTCTGTCATAGGTGCTGAGCACCTGTGAAGTTGCCGAGCTTTGGAGAGCAGGAAAGGGCTGGAGTGCTCTGGGAACCGAGCTCCTGGCGGCAGCAGGGAAAAGCTGCTGTCTTATCTTTCCCTCTTATCTGAGAAAAGGAGCTGGAGCTGCTCAGCCCCCAGAACTGGTGAGGTTTCCCACGCTTGGCTGCTGCAGAGGGGTACAGCCACCGAGCTGCAGCAGCACGGCTGCCGTGCCCATCTGAGAGATGGAGCCGGGCTGTGCCCAGAGCTGCAGCAGGGCTTGGACATCCCTCCAAGGGCATCTCCCCGCCTTTCTCTCCAGATATCTCTGGCAGGTGCAAGCCGTAAGTGGTGGGAAAGGGATAAAACCTCACCTGGAACAAAACACCTCCAGCCTGTGGCTGCTTCAGCCATCAGGTGTTGTTCTGGGTACAGCTGCCAGCCCCACGGTGGAGGATATGCTGACCCCACCTGCGTGCCAGAAATTGTTCTCCCCCAAGCAGGAGTTGGCTGGGGAGGCAGAACGTCTGCTCATTAATCCCCAGTTCCCATCCTGGCACACCTTTATTTCAGCACCACTTACCATTCCCTGGGAATCCGCAACCAGAGCAGCTAAAACCAGCTGGGATCACAAACTGGGGCCTGGAGGCCGTGTTTGCAGGAGGAGATGATTACTGAGCAGCCCAGAGGGACTCCACTCCACTAGCTGGTGTTTAGTGTCGGGATAACAAACTCACCTCAGGGGCTTGTGTGCACTTGAAAGGGTTCAGGTGGGAGCAGCAGCAAAACACCTGTTCCTCAGGGAAGATGCAGACTTTGCCATCAGAGGAGAGCTTTGGCGTGGAGAGTCTGGAGCGGCTCCTAGCATAAAATAAACTATCCTGACACAAAGGGTTCCTCTCTTGATTAAAATGAGTTATACATTTAGCAGGGGGACTAGGGGCCTGTAGTGCTGCCCACCCTGCTCCCAGCAAGACTATCATGAATGTAACCCAGGGAACATAGCAAAAAGCAAGCAAAAATACCTTTACCACTCCACCACACCCCCTTGCAGCTGCTTCCCCCCAAGGTGCAAACGAGAGCTGCAAACACCCATGTGCCAGGGGTTATTTGCAGGAAAAATTATGCTGGCTAGGGGACTCAGGGTGTTTTCATCCACACTTTCCAGTGTAGTAAAACAAGGCTGAGGCACAGGCTGCCTGGCGTGCAGCAGGAGCAGCCCTAAGGCCTCAGGTGCTTGGGATTTACATCCCCTTGGAGCTTCCCTGTATTTGTTTGTGCAGCCAAGGCCCCGTGGGGATAGCAGTAGGATGCTCCGTGTGTGTGATGCAGACACACACCTGTATGCACAAACACAACCATGGCTGGACAGACAACCCCAGGGCAAATCATTTCCCATAACCTTCTCCTTCAGCTCCCAAAGGCATCAGAGACAGGGTGGTGAAGGGTTCTGGGCACCCCGTGGGTTGGCAGCACCCATTTCTGGGGATTGGGCTCCTCCTGACCCCTCTGGTCCGACCACCTGGCCGCAGCCAACCTCTGTACCCTGCAAAAATCACACCTCAAGCACAGCTGCCAGCACATGCAAGTCCAATTGGTTCAAAATCAGGAGGCAAGCCTCCAGATTCCTGAGGTGGGAAAGAAAATCATTTACTATGGTCTCATTTGCTTTTCTAATGGTTACCCTTAGTCAAAAAGGCTTCAAACACACTGAAAATAAATTCCAGTTAATAAAGTCCCGTAAAGCTGCAGACTTTGAAGAGGTTTGGTTTTAAGAAAAAAACATTGGCAAAGGACAGGGTTGTCCAAGGAATTGGAAAAATCTGGGCGTCATTTCTGCAGAAACGAAACTGCTCCTGCTCCAGGTGCAGCCTGTAAACACCTGAGTGGCCCCAAGAGCAAGGGAGTTGAGTGAAATCACATGATCTTCTATAAAAACTTCAGGAATCAGATGTGACCCGGTTCTGTGAGCTGAGGATAATGCAGACACGTAATAAATAAGGGAAGAGAAACGTGGTTGCAAAGAAATCCACTCCTAAGTAAATCCTTATCTAAACACGCTGCTCTGAATTGCTCAGCCTGTGCTGCTGTGACTGTGCTCCCCATTACTTTCCAGAGCGGCAGCAGATAAAATATCATTAAAACACCTCTTCCCACTCAGTGACACCAAATAAAGAGGTTATGCCAGCCTGAGAAATTTGTATGCTTGCAACCAGAGATGCAAATCACAGTCCGCCTGGCAAATCCCGGCATGGCAGCTCTCAGTTTTGTGCAGCGATGGCTTTGCTGTGCCCTGTTTGTTTTTCCTGGTTCAGCTGAAAGTCAGGCGCTTCATGGAAAAGCAAAAGGTGACGCTTTGCTCAAAAACACAGTGCTGCTTGAGTGATCATGGGCTCCTTTACAGACAGTCTGAAAACAAGAACACAAGAGGAACTGGTGCAAATATCCATGTGCAAAACCACATTAGAACCATAGAACTATAGAGTCATAAAATGGCTTGGGCTGGAAGGGACCTTAAAGATCATCTCATTCCACTCTCCTGCCGTGGACAGGAACACCTTCCACTAGATCAGGTTGCTCAGAGCCCTATCCAGCCTCAGCTTGAACATTTCCAGGGATGGAGCATCCACAGCTTCTCAGGGGAATATGTTCCAATGCCTCGCCACCCTCCCAGTAAGAAATTTCCTCTTAACATTTAACCTAGATTTCCCCTTGCCCATGCAGAAATTACTGTGGACGTGTGCTGATGAGAGGTGTGTGAGCATCACCCTTCAAATTCAAGTTATTACAACAAGTTCTGCGTCTTTTGTTTTCAGAGCACTGACAGTGCAAAATGCCCACAGCAGGGTAATCCAGCCCACGGGCACCCACAGCAGCTCAGCACCAGCAACTTTTCCTCCTTTTTCTACAGTTCCTTGACCTGTCCCACATCCCACGAGCCGGGATGGAGCCATGTCAGGTATTTCTGCACAGAACTGCAGTGATGGAGCAAAGAGCAGGGGCTGCAAAGCCTCGGTGAGACCCAGCTGCTGGCTCAGGACAGGGTTGAGCAGGGTGCCCGGGTGAGTCAGGTTAGCTGATGGGAAAAGTCACTGTGGTTTCATGGTTGAAGCCCAGGCCAGCGCAGCAGAAGAGCTGAGAGCTCTTGCTCCATCTGTCACCAGCTTCCTCTGCGAGCTGGAGTGTTTATTCACACACCCGAGACTTGGAAAAGAGCTTGGAAAGCTGTTTTCTTTCCAACCCAGCTGACTGTGCCTTGGATTAAAACGATACCGGCGAGAGAGAGCGGAGCAACCTCCCTCTCTGTGCCCACGTAACGGAGACGAGCTGTGCTCTGCTAATATTTGCAGGCAGCGGATTTGGTCAGACTCTAATGATCACCTTTCTTGCTTCACAGGACTTCCTTCTCGTGCCCATCTGCGGGGCTCGCATCCTTGGCTGTCAGCTGTGTAAATTTGCTGAAAAGCAGAACTGCACAAATAGCTGATAGGGGTGAGGGGTGGCCAGGCCGGAAAAAATCAACATTTTTGTCATGAGGTAACCAGAAACAGCATTTTAATGAAATAGCTGTGTTTTGGGCCTAACAAGCACTTTGTCTGACCACAGTGATCTCTTACGTATTTTTATAAATTGCTCAAATAATTTGTTAATATGAGAGAAGCTTCAAAGAGAAGTGAAATATTTCTGCTAAAAAAAAAATGTATCTTATTTTTTTTCACTCGGGAACAATTTCCTGAAATTGCTTTCAGTCGGTGAAACATTGCAGTCAAGCCCATCTGCATATTTTGGAAGAGAAAAAATTGCTTTCTTCCACCTCGCGTCTTCCCTGGCTGTTAACTGTATCCTCACCCATTTCATCCCCTTTACTTGCTTCCTCCTTTTCTCCCGTAACAAATGTGAATTTCCTGTCTTTTTTTTTTTTTCACCCTGCTGAACCCGTTATCTGATCTGCGCTCTCTCACTCATGACCTCTCCTTCCTCCAGCTGACCTCCTTATTTCCATTTATCTCCTACTCCCCAAACCCACTTCTTCCCGTTTTCTTTCCCATAGCCACGAATTGCAGAGCAGCCCCACGGAGGGATTTGCTGGGCATCACAGGAATAAGAGCAGGGACAGAGAAATAAATCCAAACCCGAGTTGTACAGGGCTGGGAACAGAGCCCTGTGGCAATATTCCCCGGGCAGCACTTATTCTCCTACAACCTGAACTAAAACTCTGAATCCCGCATCCTTCGATTGTAGGTGTGAAGTTAGCATTGTTCAGCGTTAATCCCCAAGGCCGCGGATTTAAACTAACGAGGTCCCTTCATGACACTCATTAACCCTGCTCAGTGCTAGGTGCTGTGAACGGGGCGCTCGGACTCTGCCCTCCAGGTTGCTCTCCGCCCTGGTGAGATCCGATAAAGCCTTTCCAGGCTCCGCAGGCTTCCCAGCTGCTCCTCACAGCAAACATCTGAAGGTGGCCGGGAGCCAGCGCCGGGCGGGGACGGAGCTGTGGTGTTCATATGGCCGTATCTGATCACGTACGGCGAGCAGGGCTCGCTAATGAAAGCCAGGGCTCCTCGCAGGGCAACTTCGCAAGCCAGCAGGACGCAAGAAAGAGAGCTAAATATTCCCTTCCCCCCCTCCGGAACGCTTTTGTTCACAGCTTGCTGCCTCCCTCCTTGCCGTAAAACAGCAGAGCAGTGGGACATCTGAGCTCCTCTCCCTGGGATCCACTGACAGGACACATGGGAATGGTTCAAAGCTACACCCGGGAGGTTTGGACAGAACATTAGGAAGCATTTATTTACTGAAAGGGTGGTCAAGCACTGGAACAGGCTTCCTGAAGAGTTGGTCCATGCCCCAGGCCTATCAGTATTTGAGAGGCATTTGGACAATGCTTTAAATTTGATCAGTCCTGAATTGGTCAGGCAGTTGGACCAGATGATCATTCATGTTCCTTTCCAACTGAAATCTCCTCTCCTCGACAGGTAGGGATTTGAACACTCACCTCTCAGTAATCACGTTTGGACAGAGCTAAATCCTCAAAGGTGCAGTTTTTACTCTGGTGTTTCCCAGTCCAAATTCCTGTTAAACCTGAAAATACCCCCACTTGGCTGCTCAACGAGCACAGCTTCTGACCCTCCTGGCACCAGGAGCAGAACCTCAGAACCCACTGCTGCTTTAACCCGCTGTCTTGGACCTTCCCAGTGGGGTTGCCCTAAACTGGGAGCAACAGAGCACGGGGTTTTGGTGGTGTGGGGGATTTTGTGGTCTTGGAGTTCCCCGAGGCACAGGACATGTCCAGGGCGTGGAGGTGGCACGGTCATGTGTGCCACCACCCTCCTGGGCAGAAAAGCTCTGGTTAAATATTGTGACACCAGAGAGGAACCAACAGGTGGCCTGAGGGAAATGGTGGTCACTGAGAAGGGTTTCGGTTTTGTCTAAATTTTCTGTGGAAAAATTCCCCCTTTTCAGAGAAATGCTACATACCCAGTTGTTATGGGGAAATAGAACTGTGTACATATACACACACTATTACACAAAATGTAAACACTTTTCTGTGTGTATATGCACATCCATATATGTATACATCTCCACGGACATATTTTGATTTGATGGATTCAGTCTTTTCTCCAAAAACAAGTGTTTCCAAATTGTAGTGAGTTCATTTGCAGAAAAAGGATGAATTTAAAATCCCTGTAGTGAAAACCCGGTCTTTAAAAGAAATTGATTTTAGAAGAAAAATTTCAGCCACTGCTGCTGATCAGCATTGACAAACCATCCTCAGAGGAGAGTTCAGTGGCAGGGATGGGGGAGGCTTTGCTGCTCATTCTCTAACCAGTTATCAAAATGGAATAAATGGGCCAGAAAAAGGACTTTTTTTAAATAAATATGTCTGTGCTAGGGCTTTTACTTATGGTGGGGAAGCTTTGCTGCTCTATCTCTCTGTAAATCATCACCTGGCACAGCTTCAGTAAGAGACTCCACTGAACCACCCATTGACAGGTGACTCTGGTGTGTCCTGGCCTGACCTCTTCATTTAAGTAGGTTGCATTTCTCCTCGTTTTCTGGAGCTCCCCAGATCCTGCCTGGATGTGTTTCCTGCTGCTGTGCCCCCGAAATGTGGCTCTGTGGTGCAGATGTGCTGCTCAGCCCTTGTGGACGGTGTGAGTTTGTTGTTCCTCTCTCCTGAGGTCGTCCTGATGCAGGATGGTGCAAGTGCATGTACTATGCAGGAGCTCAAAGCTCAGTCACTCTTCACTGTGGCACGAGGAATAAACAGCTGGAGAGACAAAACAGCACAAGATCAGCAGCACTTCCCTGCCTGAGTTGGGTTTTTCCTTACGCTCTGCTGACTTTATTCATATACTCCAAAAACGACCTATTTCTTTCTCCTACACTGGGTTTCTCTTCTAAACCCCTCACTGCTCCCACCTCCTCTAAGGAAGCTTTCTTTACACTCTGCAGGTTCTTCAATTCAAAGGATGCCTGTGTTACACACAAAAAAAATTCTGCCTCTTTGTTCTTCCTTCTACACAAGTTTCCTTTTAAGTGGCTGGAGAGACCTTGATTTCTCTAAGTGCCAGAACCCTTTGTCAGGTTGGCGCTCTGATCAGGCTCCTCGGTGGAGCTGAATCCCTTGCCAAGCTTTCCCACATTTAGCCAACAGACCCTTTGAGCTGAGTCTTGAAAAACTGGCTTGTCCTCAGCAGCAGCTCCCTCTTTGTCCAACTGAGCTCCATTTGAATGTGTAATCATCAAAGTTTAATGAGGCTCTTTCGTGAGCCTTATACCAGGTGGAAGCATTTTTAGATTTTTTTTTTCTTGTGGTTTTTGGCTCAAAAATCTGTAGGCAAGAAGAGAAGAGAGCAAAGAGCTCCATACCCAAAGCAGAGTTTGATGCTTGATACCTGTCTAAAATTCTGCAGGGAAAATACACCAATAATTCAGACAAGGTGCAAGGAAAGACAAGGAGGGTGGGTCAGCATCCACCACCTGGGAGCTGCCTGGGGCTTGAACAGGACGTGGCGAGAGACAGCAACACACTGTTGAATTGGGGTTGAGAAAGTTCTTGGTTTGTTTGGAATTAAGATTTTGCAGCTATATCTTATGAGATGGAGTTGAAGGAGCTGAGATTGTTTAGCCTGGAGAAAAAGAGGCTCAGGAGAGGCATTATTGCTCTCTACAACTAAAAGGAGGTTGTAGAGAGGTAGGGGTTGGTCTCTCCTCCCAAGTAACAAGCGACAGGACCGGAGGAAATGGCCTCAATTTGTGCCAGGCGTGGTTTAGGTTGGGTATTAGGGAAAGTTCCCTCACTGAAAGGGTGGTCAGGCACTGAACAGGCTGCCCAGGGCAGTGGGGGAGTCACCGTCCCTGGAGGGATTCAATAGACTTGGATGTGGCACTTGTGGACAGGGTTTAGTGGTGAATGTGGTGGTGCTGGGTCAACAGCTGGACTTGATGATCCTAAAGGCCTTTTCCAACCTTAATGATCCTGTGATTCATCTTTACACACTTTGCCTCCAGCCCAGCTCTCAGCTGCTGCATTTGTGCCCTATTTCCGACCCTGCCAGGAGCAGAAGAGTCTTAATTATGAGTCTGTGACCAGAGAGAAGGAGCTTTTCAACTCATTGTTTATCTACCTTGGAATAAACTCAACCTCTCCTGGAGCTCCACAAACATGAAAAAAAAAAATCAGTTTAATGAAACACTGCCTGCCTTTTCAGCTAGCTAGTGCCCCTGGTATGTCTGCTCTGATAATTAGATCACAATTTAATCACAAATTCTCTGTTGCTTCAGGCCTGACCTCTGCAGGTGGAGCAGATTTCTCCAGTTGAGCCTCCAGCCCAAAAATCAGGGAGGGGGCTGGAGACTGATAGCTGTGCTGTGAAGATAAGTTATTTGCTCAGAAATGGTGAGTTCTGGGCTGACACATGGTATTAATACGCATTTCATCTGAGCAGGTGACTTCCCTGAAGTTTTTCTAAGATTTTTCCATCTCCAACCCCTCTGGACCTCTTCAGGCCCTGAAGTGAAGTCCACAGCTCTCCAGTGGCCTCCTGAATGGACTCACTTCTCACCATGGTCCCGGAGGAGTGGTAAAGCATCCATAAAGGGCTCAGGTTGAGGTGGATCTCAAGCAGTTGAGCTGTCAGCAGGTGCTTTGTGGCCAGGGCTGCAGGAAGCACAGGCTGGCTGTGGCACTGTCTGGTGGAACACCAGGACCCAAAGGGGCACCCAGGCTTTACCTCAGCTCAGTGTCTTGAAGACTGAAGCAGAGTGGGAGGGAAGTTAACCAGAAGTGAGGCAGGAAAGCCACAACGTAACGTACTAAATTCTTGGAAATCAGGCCTTAAAACTAGGTATTATTTCCTCATTTTGTTTTTGTTGTGGGTTCTTTGTTTTTTTTTTTTTTTTGGGGGGGGGTGTTTGTTTGTTTGTTTGTTTTTGTATCCATTGAGAAGAAAGCAACGAAACAAGGTCCTGTTTCAGCAAAAGGTTTGCGCTGGTTTGCTGGCTGGGAAATGTTTCTTCAGCAGAGGAGCAGCAGGCTGGGGCTGTGGTCTAACAAAGCCTCCTAAAGTATGTCTGGAGAAAAAAAAAAAGGAAAAAAAAAAGAGGGATAATCTGGCTGCATTCACACAGCCTGTTTACATCTGCCCGGTAAAAAATGCTGTGACAGATCATTCTGCTGGCAGGAATGGCTGTGGAGGCAGACTCCTCCACCTACGAATTCAGCTGCCTGTGGCCTTCAGGTGCTCAGTTTCCAGGTAATGAGGCACTCAGGCTGTCCCCTGGGTAGGACCACGAGCCATTTTCGTGCTCCTGCTGAGGACATCTTGAGTGGGGTTGATGTGTGACACTCAACCAGAACATGAGTGTGAGTCAGAGACTCCTGCACTGGCTTCCCACACACCCATCCCCTGTGTCACCTCACTGTGGTCAAATTTTGTCACTATTCCTGCTTTCTTTATCACACTGCTGTGCCCAGGCTTCCCAGCTTGTTTAGGAATCCCCAGGCAACGGGACATAAAGCAGGGTCTACATCCAAACCTATCACACAGCCATAAATACGGCTGATAGGAGCCTCAGACCCAGGGATTGTCTTGGTGCTCTCTCTGATCTGAGATGGCAGCTTGACCCCTGCAGTAGCCCCCTCCGTGTTCTCCAGTTGAATGGAGGCCCATCCAAATTTAACAAACCCGCTTTGTGAGCCTTATGCCATGCATGAGCGTGGCCCTGTCCTTTGGAGGATGGAGGCAGGTAAGAATTAGATAAAGAAAATGGCCTCATGGTCAAAACTGTTTTCTCTGACACCAATATTGCAACACTGTCAGTGCCACCACGGGACAAATTAGCATCTTATTCCCACAGGGAGAGGAGAATCTATTGATTAGGGTCACCATCTCACTGTCTCCCATACTCCGCAAATCACTCCCAGTCACATTAGATCAATTTAAAAGGACCTCTGTGCAGTTTTTGGAGGTGTCAGGAAGAAAAACCTGGATGCTATTTTTATCTGATTATTGCCCAAACAAAGTCAACATGACAGGCTTCAGAATTAAACAGGGCTTTAAAACCAGTTTGGCTGCTTTATTGCCACCACCTGAGTGAATGAAGCACCTGGATGGAGAAGGCAGGTTCCAACAGACCAGAGGCAGACTTTTGGCAGTGATATTGAGGGCATCTCTCAGCAGTGGCGTGGTTAAAACTCACGGGCATTTCCAGAGAAAGTGTTTTAATTGCCGAACACCAGTTAGCAGCGTCTGCTTCGATGGATGCACTGATGTCTCCACTTTCTCTCAGCGCTGCTATTTCCAGCTTTCAGGCAAACAGCACTTCACATTTAGCTAATTACTCTGAGAGAGCAGCAGGGTTTCTAGGGCTGCAGATTTCACACAGTTTCTATTAATATCCCCCGGGGCTTCCAGGTTTGTGCTTCTTTGGGATAGCACTGAGCTCTCTTTGCCAGGACCACTCAGGTCTTGTGCATCCACTCACTCCCAACCACTTAACATGGCAGCTAGCTAATAATTTCCCTTATCACACAGCCCTCCTGATAAAGCTGCTCTGCAAGAGCGATGAGGGCTGGTGCCTGGTTCCCTTAGACCTGCCCTGGCTCCAGTGGAGACTGGAGGCTCCCGGCAGGAGAGGAGCAGACGCCTTGGGCTGGAGCTGTGCGGGGCTTGGTGCTGTCTCGCCCCTCACTGTGATTCTTATCTTGCTGTCGCCAAAACCCCACCGCCTTGAGCTAAAATCCACAGCTTCGGAGGGCATGAGGAGGGGCAGGTGCCTAAAACAAGCTCCCTGCCTGGCAGCCTCCTGTATGGGTGCCCAGGGAAAAGCAGGGAGAAGAAACACCTCCTTTTGCCCCTAGAGTGGAAGGATATGAGCCCTGGCATAGGAGAGCCCACGATAAAATGCTTTAGAAACCAAAGGCAGCTCTAAACCCCCTCATGCATTTGCAGCCCCCTCCTCCGGCCTGCGAGCAGCCGTGGCTGCAGTGAGGATTCAGATGGGGCACATCCATTCTGGTTTAAAAAGCTCATCTGGCTTTGCCTTAAATTTATGGGGATCACGGTGAATCAAAGAGCGCACGGCTGGGAGTTTAAGAAGTGTTTTGTTCCTCTGAATTACATGAATCCTAAAAGATCTCTGGCATCAAAAGCACCCATTAACCCCAGCAACTTTGTTATTGTCATAAGGGACTTGTTTTTACTCTCTGTTGCACTTCCCAAAGCTTAAAGTCAACAGAGACAGGTCTGTTGACTCCGCTGCACTTTATTAGCCTGATAGCAGAACCCGTGACCATCCTCTTTGGAGTGATTACAGAAAACTTGAGATAGAGGGAGAAAATTTAGAACAACACAAGCACAAGTAAGTACATGTAAAAATGTGAAAAAATCTGCATCAGTCCATGAATCCTCCTGGTAGTCCTTGTGTTCTTGCAGTCACAGCTTCTTTTTTGTAAAGAAGTTTTACTTTCCCACCTTCTTGAATGATTAACAGGAATAACTCACAAGTGAGAGACAGGGAAATAAGGTAGCAAAAAAAGTACTGTCCTATCCCATGCAAATAGAGAAAGGAACAAGCAATAGTTATAATCCCCTAATTGCTTATAGCCCCAGTCATTGGCTGCCCAACATCTTTAAACCAGTGGCAATCCTGAAACTCAGATCAAGACTTCATTGTTCTTCCCAGGAAAAAAAAAAAATCCAACATTGTGTTAGTGTAAACTAAAGGCTTGCAGGCAATAAAAGGCTGTTTTGGGGATGGCTGGCATGGAGGTTACAGGCGACAGCTGGTGGGTGTCTGATGGGGCTGCCCTTTCTAGCTACCATCTGGACTTTGCATAGGACAGGCGAGAATAAGCTACTTATACCTTAATAAGGAAAAAGCCTGTAAAAATGGGATGGGGGGCGGAGGTTTGGCTGCAAGATCACTTTGTAAATAAACGGGAACAAGATCTTGGACTTTACTGCTCCACCCGGGCTGAGGCAGGGCCAGCAGCTGGAGACTGAAAGCACCTAGAATTCGCAGGGATATGTAAACACACTGTCCCTGATGCATTAGTGTGTGTGAAATCTGTTTAACAAATTAATTTGGTTGTTATTATTGCTGTTTAATCACAGCAAGGACAGGAACACCAGTGCACCGACGGGGCTGATTCTTCCACACGGACAAACAAAAGGCAGAAGTGCATTTGCAGTCCATTGGAAACTCGTGGATGGTGCCAGGGTGGCAAAGTTAGAAGGAAATGTTGCAGGAGAGAAACACAGGACCAACATGCACTTGACAGGTGTGTGGACTGCTGTCAGCACACAGAGATGCCTATTTACTCTCCCTTTGGAAGGAGAGTTGCATTAGGGTGGACCAAATTTACCCCCTTTACTTCAAAAAGGGTAATTTTACTGGGCCTGGCATTTCCCTACAGCCACTTGGCACTGCACAAGCAATGTAAATTAGACATAAATAGGCAGTAAACTCACTCAAATAGCAGTTTCCCTGCAGGAGGGGTCTAAAAGATCTATAAGAGCTGTTGACTCCAACCCTTGGTTCACCTTGGCTTGAAGGTGAAGTTACCGCAGCAGTAACGCTGAGAGCTGCCAGCCTAAAAGAGAAGGTTTTGGCAGATCAGCTCTGCCCATTCCGCCTGCAGATGTTTTGCCTTTCCCCTCTGCCCCACCAGCCCCGGGGGCGCTTGGTCCTGGCCCTGGTGCTCAAACTGGTGGTGGGATGGGTCCAACCCCAAGCAGCTGAGCTGTGGGGGCAGTCGCTTTTCCGACAGCAGAGATGGAAGCTGCCACAGCTCTTCCTGCCAGAGCTCATCTGTCATAGCCTTAATTTGCTCCTCTGCATCCCAGAACTGCCGCCTTCCCCTCCCTGCAGCTGGCCAAGAGGAGGCAAGGCTTGTCACCATGCCGCGTTGGCACAGCCCCTGCCTATGGCAGCCCCTTCCCCCGGGAATCCCCGGCTGAGGAGTTGCGGGTGGTTTCCAGTCCTTGCAGCGTGGCCTCTCTGGGAGCCTGGATGTCTGAGATGCCTCTCCCTCAAGCTCCTTCATCCCATCCTGTCCCATTTGCTCTGGGGAGCAGCATCATGTGGAAGGCTATTTCTCTGTTTTACACCGATGCAACCCTTTGTTCCATTTTTAGCATTTTTACCCCCCAAACCGTTTCCCATGCTAGCGTGCACGTACTGCCGTGTTGCAATTAACTCACAGCATCATGAAGATGTGGAAAAAGCAACACCAGCAAAACTTTTGCTCCCTCCAGCAGTGCTTAAGCCACGTTTCAGCTCCTGTCTCGAGCAAGTCGCCTTCATGTCAGCATCCTGCGTGACCCAGTATCCAAACGCTCGGGGCCATAACCTGAGCAGGGAGCAGATAACCAGCAACATCAGATGCTACTTAGGAAGCATTTTGTTCCCGATTAAAGCCAAAAACATGCGCTAAGAGCTACTGAGGGAAAGTGCAGAGCATCCGATTTCCCTCTTCTGCTAATACACTCCGAGGAAGAGGTGACAAGTTTGTGGAAATGGCTGCAATTTGCAGTCAAACGTGGTGCGTGCATGAATAGGAATTGGAAGGGAGGAGACAAAGAAGCAATGTACTGCACGGATTTCCTCCAGTGATGCTGGAGCTTATACAAACCAATTAGCCCCTCACCAAAGAGCAACCCTATCCCTATCACCATATTTTTTTATTTCCTAACACCTAGGTAGTTGGTGTTTCGGTAATTAATTTTTTAAATTCTTTCTCTTCTCTTTAATTTTCCAGGAAGAAAATGTACCTGAAGATCCAGGCAATTGCTTCTCCGTGCTCTCACGTGGTTTTACCATGAGGCAAATTTATGGGTGTCAAATAAGTTGCTCTTTATGCCAATGTCACAGAAATACGAGTGTGTGGGAGGGCTGGTGGCTTCTGCTTAGTGGAGTTGCCAAGGATTGTGCTAATTAGCAATTGGAAAGACTTATATTTTGGAGGTGTGGAGTGATCCAGGAAGGCAAGTCTAAGCTTGTCTAGAAACTTGTAAAGGCTGTTCTCCATGGACCAGCTACAAAGGGACTTTGGGCTTTTTGGGAGACCTCCAAAAATTTGTCTGGCTTAGGTTCAGGGGTGTGCATCACTCAGCCCTGCCATGGGTGAACTGGTCTTGTAAGGGCTCTGACTGCATCTCCAGCTGCTACCTGAGCTCAAGAGTTGGGAGCTGATGGAAGTTGCTTTTTGTTGCTCTCCCTTCACAGCTCCGGGCTGCTGCTAATGCCAGTGGCTGGTGGCAGTCTCAGGGCTGGGCTGTCCATCCTTTTACCCCTTGTGCTTATTTACAGTGGTGAAAAGAGGAAGCAAATCACAGGAGAATGAAGCAGTGACAGAATGGAAGGTGATGAGATGGTCCCTGGGGGAGGTGAGGGAAGTTTTTCACCAGCCCGGATGCTGTGTCTGAGCCAGTGGTCAGTTGAAGGGACTAAGTTATATGTCCCATGTGTGAGCTGGAGCTCTATCTGCATCTGAGCTGCCTCATCCTTTCCTACGCCTCAGACATTATCAAGAAGGAACTGTTTTGTCCTGCTGTAGCCCAACAGCCCCATGGGAGCCTCTAAGATGGGAGCAGGTTGGGGAACTTTCTCCTTTGTAAAGGCTGGAGATGGCAGGAGTTGCTTGTTCCCCTGCACCACTGTGGCGTCACTCCCTGCAGTGGCCACGTATCCAGAGCTGAAATTGCTGGGTTGAAGCAGCTCTGACTGCTTGACCTCTAAACAAGCTCATCCCAGGACCCACCAGCACGGGAGAAGGTGTTTCTCTTTAGGGAAAGCAGCTAATCCAGGGTCCAGCAGCTCCAGCAGGAGGGAAGCCTCCAGCCATACATGTTGTCTGACATGCAGTGCCTCGTGTTGGGGGGAAAGCTGGAGACCAGCTGAGACGGCAGTGCCCGAGGGAACACAGCGCGTCATCCAGCACGTCCCCAGCTGCCAGAGCCACGGGAAAGGCCCTTTTCCAGAGGACTAGCATGCTGCTCTCAGCTCTGGGAGCTCTTCTGAGCTGAACAGGCTGGGGTCCGGACTCCAGAGCAAAGCAGCAGCAGATTTGAGGTGAGAGGGTTTGTGTGGAAGGTGATGGGGGCAGAAAGAGCAGGTTGGGAACATCTCTATCATCACAGCTGAATGCAGAAGGAGATGCTTGTTGACAGCCTCAGTGTCTAGCTTTCGACAACTGATTTGGCAAATTTGGGCCTGTGCAAATAACTAAGAGCAGATGTGTCAAATGTTTTTTATTTCCTAGAATTAACAGTAGATACAAGAATACTGAAGGAAGTGGCCTGCGTATCCCTGCTGTGGGAGTCCCCTGACCCTCTCACACCGTCTCTTTACCATTCCCCGACCAGATACAGCTTTCACTTGCACTAGAATAAATGAGATTGGCTGGAGCCACAGCAGGTATCCACCAGCACGCAGGAGAGCCGAGGAGAACCGGCTCTTTTCACACCATTTGCTGCGTACACGCAGATAATGAGTTTGCCTGTTACTTGTTTTCAGCTTCCTGCCGCAAGTCCTTCCAACGTGGGGGGATCACGCCACGACACCACATCTCCCTTGATTTCCTCTGGAACAGAAACGCTTCTGAGATCCCATTTATAACTCTGTTCGCACAAAATGTGACAGTTTTAGCTGTATTGGAAGACCAGCCTGACCCTGGCAGCCGCTCGCACTGTGATCAGAATAGTTATCAGTCAAACCCCGGTATGTGATGTCTGGTGGCAGCGAGGATGGATCTGCTCTTGCAATAATGTGATCCACGCAGTGAGAAGCAGTGAAGCACAGCCCCACAGAAACAGACAGGTGGAGGAGGAACTGTCTCCAAGTCAGGCACAAGTCTGAGCTAGCCGTCCTGGACTCCCTGTATGGTCCACGGGGGAAAAACAGGTTCTTTTAGGGAGTGACTCATCTTGGACTAAAATAGGTCAGAGGAACTGCTCTCCAGCAGCATCTGACTCCTCTCCACAGGCTGTAAAGGGAACCCAAGGGGGACTAGTCCAGATTAAAGTAACTTATTTTCACTTGTCCAGCCTTCACTGGTATGAGTCGCAGCCAGGCTGTACAAACTTTTCCGGAGTCAGTGGGAGTCAAAGGGCTCTGGACCTGACACTTCATGGTCTGAGTCAGACTCTGCATTTCCCAGAAAATCGCTGGATTTAAAGAGCTGGGCAGGGCTGAGCCAGGAGGAAAATATGCACCTTAACCCCATTTTCTAGAAAATAACGACAGGCAGCACATCCAAACAGGGAAATTCTGTCTTTTATTTTAAAAACCTGAGCAGTTTAAGACACAGCAGAGTTTGGCGCGGCATCTTTTTTCCCCTGTTATCTTTCCAGTGAAAATGAGGTCACACTTCTCACTGTCACAATTCCTGGGACTCTCATCATCTTTCAGCCCGATGCATTCTCCTTCCTCTGGATTTTTCCCTTGATCTGAAGTATGTTGAAGTCAATGAAAATCAACGATGCTCGTAAGATGTGCCAGAATCCCTTGCTGAGAGAAGGGCACCAGATTTCTTGCTAACTCCTCCCTTCACCCTCTCTCAGCAGAAGCCGATGACAGGATTATTTTCTATCAAGATGCAGATACTACACACAACCAGCACAAAAGATCAGTGATTAGCCTTTGGATAAGCAGCCAAGATTGCTTTTTCCTGACCTTATCAATCTGGTATTTGAATTTCTAGGGAGTTTTAGTGAGTGGGTTTTCTCGGGAAGCTGAAATCCTTCTTTATAACCCTCATGCAAAGTTCCTGCTAACTTCACTGGAATTAGTTTCTCATTCCGGATAAAAGCAGATGGCTGTCCCTGACTTGTCTGAGTTCAGGAAGGACTTCAGGTTGCCAGGGATTTCCTTTGCCTTCCTTTGCCCCACATTTCGACACAGCCCATAAAATGAGAACGAGTTATTTCCTGTGTAGTAGAACAGGAACAAAAACACCCAAATGCACATGTGGGCTTTCTACCTACAAGCTACAAGTCTGAGCTTCCACGGGAGATCCAGAATGTAATTCTGCTGCTTAAAGGCAGACATCTGGTCCTGTCTGAGGTGCCTGAGGGCATCTCAAATGTGTGCACAGGGCTGGCAGGTACAACACAGGAACTACAGGAAATTCTTCTAGAAGTCCCCACCATTTGGTAATCAAGTTCCAGAGCCCAAATAACCCATTTTTTAATTCAGCCTCAGCAAGTGATGGTTCATTCAGGCAACCAAAAATGCAGTTTGACTGGGCTTCTCCTGATAGGTCTTGAGTAGCTGGTGATCCTGTGAAACTATAGATCTGTGCAAGCAGCAAGAGATCTGGCTCCCTTTTACACTCTCCTTAAAAGAAATTTTGAAACTTAGCACTGAACTACTCAGACAACAATTTCTTTAACCTGCAAGGGAAAAAGGGAATTTTTCCGTTTCCCTGTGTCCCTCCAGTACTGTTTCACTGACTGAGCAGGATACTTTTAAAAACAACATCTCCTGGGGACTGAGGAGCCAGAAGCCCACAGCTTGCTTTGGGTCTGCACACCTCAGACCCTCCTTGCAGTTCCTGTGGCCCTTTGAACACTAAAAGCCCATCAAAACCACACCTGTCAACCTGGAGGGATCTGGAGGAAGAGCACGGGGCATTTTGGGAAGGCAGGTCCCTGTACTGTGTCGTGTTGAAAGCCAAACTCATCCCTGTCTTTATGAATGGACCAGTGCTGAAGGACTGAGCCAAGGAGCCGCTGCAAATAGGAGCAATGAAGTTCATGGACGTCAGGGTGGGATATTTTGGCATGGAAAACAACCTTCCACAGGTTCTACTTTTCCACAGGTCCTTTCTCTGGCAGAAGCAGACACAGGAACTAAAGTTGGGATGAGCACTTTTAACAGCATTTGGTGCTTTTCTCACCTACTTTAGCCCTAACTCTGCAAGGCAACAGGAGCACCATGTTAATTCTGGCCAAGCCTTGCCCCTGGTCACTTGGGTAATCCAGGTATTTTGTAGAAGGCCGTGAAAGGAGGAAAAGGATCAGGTCTGGGTGAAGCACAGGGATCCCAATCCCTGCTTGCAGGCAGAGGTGAAGACGAGCAGTTGTCTCTCCGATCTCGAGGGAGAAGCACAGAAGCAGCTGCAGCAGGGTAGTAAAGGGAGCCCTGGCACGTCATACAAAGAACAGAGTGAAGTAAGCATGAAGAAGTCGTGCTGTGGATATAGAAAACAACCAGGGGAGGGTTTGCTTTGCCAGCCAACAGGTCTTGTCTGCACATTCTGCTTTGCTTCAATGTGGAGGAGCTTCCCAGAGAGCCCCTGCTCCCGTCTCCTGTGTGCAGGCAGTTCAGTGGAAAGCAGTGCATTTATTTTTAGCTTTGTGCAGCAATTAGGCAATGAT
>VYZQ01047457.1:8657-27138 GCA_013400655.1 Mystacornis crossleyi | reverse complement strand
GGGGAGGATGTTCTCAGGAAGAAAATTTTTGACAGTTTCCTTGAAAAGATAAGACCTATCCCATTCCAGCAGGGAAGAATAGTTAGCGCAGAAAACCACTGGGGGATTTTCTCTGCGTGTCTTGCTCTTGTGAAAGTCACCTACTGACACCCTTGGATTTCAGCCAAGTGTCTACCTGAACAACAAGAGCCTTCTTCCAAACTGCCTATCCACCCCAGGCAGGTATGTTCCCTCCAATCCCTAGGGACACGGTAGACAGGTATTTCCTGGGCCTGGCTGTGATTCCCCCAGATCCATCGCCTGCCACCTGGAATTCTCCACCCCACCCCTCCAGCTGCTGATGAGGTCCAGTGACCTCCCTGAGCAGCTTCAGACAAAACCAGAGCCTTTGCCACAGCCGGGAGGTCTTGCACAGAGCACGCGAGTGCTCAGCAGACCCATCTACTCTGTGACCTTGGGGAGGGACTGGTAACACCAGGGAAGGGAGGAAGGCAATTGTCTCGCACTGGCACAGCTGCTCGCTCAGGGAACATCTATTCAGACTTAGGAGCAAACAGATGGTTTTCTCCCACTGGCCAATCCATTCTTTCTTTTTCTTCTGACACTGCCCAAAGGGGTCACAGCAAGAATGGTGGTTCTCTGTGTCTCTAATGTATGTACATTGTCCTCCCTGTCCCACACAGAGCAGCAGTGACCAAAGTCAGATGAATAACAAAGCTTCTTGATCTACTGCATGAGTAAAAAGTGCAGCTTTCCCTGTCCAGCCTCAGATCTGCTCGTGCCACGGCCACTCCCGGCTGTTCCCCTGCAAGGCCAGGCACGAGGGGAAATAGGAGGCTGCTGGCAGAGCCAGGGGCTGAATCGCATTTCAGCAGCTTGGGCATATCCGTGTGCTCTAAGCCAAGAGGAATGCAAACTGCTCAGCGATGAACAACTGCTCCAGCAGCCCACAGCCAAAAGGAGCCACACTGGGGCACGTCAGGCACTGACCCAGCCCGCCGTGGAGGGAGCTGTCAGATTGTGTTATCACAGGGGCAAAGCTGCATCTTCCGCTTGGGAAATAAATGTCGCTGCTTTGGCGTGGTGGTTGTAGAGAGGCAAGAGACCATTACCCAGCAATTATGCTCTATCTCGCTGACGTTATCTCTTAATTGCACATTTGCAAGTGCTTCTACTTGCAGGGTGGTTGCAAGGAGGAAGGTGAAGTGGGGTTGCCTGTCTGGGAGATACCCAAGGGACCTACGCCACTGCTAATTTTTAAGATATAACAGTACAGTTGCACTTCTGCACCAGTTCATAGTTATCCCTGCCTTTTCCCTGGAATGAACTCCAAATGGTGCAACTGGTGCAGACCTGCTCATCCAGGACTTTATCAAAACCCTCAAAGTGCCGAGGATGATCAGATATACCTTGACAGCATAACTTTCTATGAAGAAGCACAAGAATAACCATTCATTACACACACATTTCTATCTCCTTCCTTTTCTTCAGGATTTTGTACCAATCCATGGCCATCCAGGAACATCTGGTCCATCATTACATTGCACAACATGACCACTCGCAGCTTGACGTCACCTGCAGAAACAGAACTCTGAACCACCCATCCTAAAAGCCATCTGACGCTGCAGCAGCAGAATTGTCACTGGTGGCTGCCAGAACTCGGCATATGACACATATTTCCAGGGCTGTCTCCTTCCAGCGTACGGCAGCGACAATCACAAACATCTGCCTGTGCATTACAGCATGGCTGAGTTTTGAAGACTGGGCCTTGGATCTTGAATGACAGTTTGGCACATGGATCTGAGGAAATCATCCAGGAATTAGGTTTCTGAGTACTTCAGCTGATGTGTGTGTCTGTTCCTTAATTCAAGATCTATGCTCTCTCTACTACGCTTTGCCACCTCTCCATTTTTTCTGAAGGTATTTTAGGCCTGGAGCCACAGTTTATTTTCAGGACATTGGAACGCTTTCCAAAGGAATTAATTTTAATTATTCTGAGTATTGAAATTAGCTGGGTGCCTTCAGCTTTGGTTAGCTCCAAATTCTGATGGTTGTTTCTGTTGCACGTTGAGTTTTCTGTCATCGGTGTAGTTACACTGGTACAAACCCATAATGTGGGTGTCTGGCTAAAGGCGGACCTCATTCTTTTGGGACAATCTTTCCAAACACACCAAGCTCGAGGCCAGTGTTGTTGGGGTGACAGAGGAAAACCCCAGAAACACCAGTCAGAGCACCAGTAATAAGACTGAGATATGCTGGGCTGTCCTTGTCTCTCACAAGACTGAGCCCCAAGATTACCTTGGCTCTGGGACCTGAGATACCCCTGCTTGCAGACTCCGCTGATGCTGGAGCCACCAAGAGATGGGGACATGCCACACCAGAGGGATGAGTTTGAAACTGCCACTGAATGTGGCAAAGGCTGAGAGCTACAAGATGGGCTGTCACTATCAATGCTACTTGCTTTTCATGGTATTTTAATCAAACCTTTGATGAATTAGAAGGTTGGTACTCTTTTCAACTGCTGTTTGAATTGAAAACTAAACTGAGAGTTATGTACAGGCTCAGAGGGAATAATCTGTCTGCAGTTCCCCGGTGGGGCATTGCCTGATGCTTCTGCCCTAGTGGATAACTGGTGTGGCCACACACCTTTCCACTGCTGCTTAAAACCTTTCTGAGATGATAATAAGCCTTTTTAGCTCAATTTGTTTGTTTGTTTGTTTGTTTTCCTTCATACATTTGAAAAGTAATTATGCTCAGAATTTTTACACCGTGGTGCTATCGGAAATCTGGTCATTGCAGAGGCCTTGGACACACATCAGTGCCTCGTCACAACCTGGAATGTTTTCCGCCGGGAATGATGAGATGCGACAGTTCCCATTGAAGGGTATTCCTCCCAGATAATTCCAGTTTCCAAGGTCCCGGGCTTTGAAGATAAACTTGTTGCTTGTTTGGTTTCCTAGCAACTTGTGCTCCACGGCAGAAATGCATTCCTGGGACCCCGAGCTCGTTGATGCTGGGAGCCAAGATGTGCTCTACTCCAGTGAAAGCAGCTGCTTGAAAACACAGGACTGGAGTGGGAAAGCTGGGGCTGGAGCAAACTCTCTGGTTAGGTCCACTGGTCTCCCCCAGACTTTGTTTTCAGTAGAATTCTCATTTTAAGTTAAAACAACACATCTGGCCAGCTCTGAAGGTAGAGGTAGCACGGACTTGGCTGGTTGTCCAGGTCCTGGCTGGGGAATTTGGCAGTGATCCCATGATGTAGCTAAACTGATAATCCTGAGTAAAACATAACAGCCTTTATTGGAGCTTTAATCTTCAAGGACCATTTAAACCCAAGGATCGATTTTGCCATGGAATATGATGAGGAAAATCATCACCACTAGTGAGACCCGTCAGGGTGAATCTGGAGAAAAAAAGCAGATTTGGTCACCTGTAAGGCACATGAGTCTTAGTCTTGCTATGTTTATTGGGCCGTTGAAAAGAACAAAGGGCAAAGCCATCTTAATCTACTCATTGTGTGGTTATCAGTATTTATTTCATGATTTCTTCTGGTCATTAGAAGCTCAGCCCCACTGCAACTCTTGGCTTAGGTGCTTCAGCTCCAATGTCCAGTATCTTCAGCTCAAGAAAATAATAGCAAAAAGAACAAACCTCTTTGTTAGTATCAAAGAGGCTTCTAAAAGTCCCTGAGTGTCTTGGTGTTTCAGCATGATCAAGAAAAGGGAACAGGACAATCCTGTGCCGAAGCCACTGTCACCTAAGTAGCTGCAGCATGGAATGAAAAAGTCTCTTACTTTTTAGACGGGGAGGGCATTGCTAAATACCAGCGAGGTCTTGATTCTGGGGCTGAACAGGGCCTTCTGAACCCCAGTGTTACATTTTTATATAGCCACCTTTTCTGAATTTGTCTAATAAATTTAATCAGAGCTGTCACTGACCATAAGAAGATTTTTGTCCTATTTCTGTTAACTCAGGGCATTCTTTCCTGAGGATAATCTTTAGTGAATATAGCACTGCATTGAGGTCCAGGGAACAAGCTGAATGTATTGTTCAGTTTGAATTATAGCATATTACTGTCAAGGGTATTCCTTCAAAAGCTGACACCTTTTAATTACATCTGTGAGACTCTGGGAAAAATGGCATCCTGGGGAAAAAAAATTGCTTGGCACCCACTTTGTTAGTTTTAGCCTGATGTTCATTTCTAGCCATTCATATAGGGCTGAGTCATACAAGAGAAGCCTGTAAGGGAATCACAAACAATCTGTCTGGCTTGAGGAAATCAGGAGCCATTTCAAGAGTGCATTGCCTCCTTCCATAGTTAGTGGCAGGGGCTGTTAGAGACTCTGGGGACTCTGAAAATAGAGAGGGCATTTTTCTACCTGAATAGTTCTGCAGATAAACTGGAGGTGGGACAAAAACAAGTTTCGTGAGAGAAAAACCATCCCAGGCAGAGCCAGAATCAGATGTACCACCGGAATCGGATGCAATCATCCTTCACCTGCTCAGGGCATCTCTAAATCTCAGCTGACAATCTTTTCCTTCTGTCTTTAGGCAACATTTTTCACCTCCCCTGAGCTAGTTTGAAACCTTTAATTCCATTCTGCCTGTTCTTCCAAGAATGTGGTGCGACAAGTGGAAACTCATCTCCACATGGGGGAAGAAGGAGGCGGGAAGAGGGGGGAGCACCGCGTGAATATTAAAACCTTTGCAGTGTGAAGTGTTGGGTTATGAACAGCGACAGCACACCTCGGGCTAATAGCAAGGTGCCAGGGCTCTGCTGGCACATGGGGTGTCCCAGGAGGGCTGGCAGCAGTGCTGGGTGGGGGGAAGCGTGCTCTGGGCTCAGCAGGAGGTGATCCAGGACTGAAATGCTTTGGTTGAAGATGCACAAAGTCTCTGCGTGGTCCAAACCTGCCAGTGCAGGAAGCTGGTACTCCTCGTACAGGTGAGGCTGGTGTATGCCTGGAGGCAGCATTACGATCCCGTTTAAACATTCATCCGCTTTGTGTGCATGCTCTGATTTACCCACGTTTGCTAAGGGACCCTCTTACTTCCTGGCCCAAACAGCTCAGTGTGGTGGAGAAGTGGTTTTGCTCTGCCGATGCCATTTGGTGGCGGAGCTGCAAAGCTTTGCTCCTGCTCTGGAGGCGAAGGGGGACCCAGGATGCCTGTCCCTTTTGGCTGAAGAGTGGAAGGCAAGAGGTCAGGTCTGAGCAAAGCACTCTGTTCCTGCTCTTGGTGTTGATAAGGTACCAGAAAGGTTGTGCAAGCCCCATCAGAAGATGAGAATGTGCCTGAGGCCGTAGGCTTGGTAAGCTCAGAGTAGAATGGTTCCTGGCTGATGAGAAGGACATGGGGTAGTTTAAGCCTTGGAGGTTTCTAAGGTGTTTTGGGCCATCAGAGCTTGAAGGGGGTGAAATGCAGACAATGTCCAAGGCAGGGAGCAACCCTGCTGCGTTACTATTGAGTGAAATGGGATTCAGAATACATCCAGGGAACAGGAATGGAGAAAAATTACCCTGGCAAGTGCTGTCATTCCCTGGAATCTGTGTCTCTGCTTCTTACGCTGCTGCACTTCACATGGTCTTCAGCTAATTCACAGGAGAGTGGCTTGCTCCAGTGTCTGGAATATCAGTGCATTTCACACCTTGGTCTGGAGACCTTGCAAATCTAACTCTGAATCTATAACCCTAAGCCTAGGTAACAGAGCCTAAGGTTTGTGGTATGAGAAACCTGATGTGCTGTAGGGAAGCAAGATGAATCCAACATTTTGGCAAACTTGGGATGCTCAGCTTCAGAGGAGTTATAAAGTGAAGTGGGAAAACCAGGAACATGCTCAGAGAGCTCAGCCAGGAGAGAGGCCACGGCTGTGGTAAAACCTCTACTACAGGGATGTCTTTGCCAAGTGTGAGATGTTGGGAAGGAGCTGTGAGTGACCCAGAAAAGCACATTTCCTACTGTGCAGGCAGCACCAACACACTTCCCTGTTCAGGAGCTCCTCCAGTGTCTCTGCAGATTCCTGCTGAGGGATACTTAAAGGGACAACCAGACCAGGGTGCCTCAGTTTCCCAAGTGCTCATGACCTTTGTGAGGGGCATGATCCCTGCTCACAGGCAGTGCCAGGTCAGAGCAGACAACTCTCATTCCCTTGATGAATTTACCATGTTATTTCACTTCCTGGCCCAATTTCTTGTGCAGTGTCTGGCTGAAAAGACACAATGTCCCTTGAGAGTGCAGTGGCTGAGAACTTGTTTTTAGCTTTCCCTTGGCACAACAGTTCTCATCTGATGGCCGTGTTGGTCCTGCCTGGCCATGGAGCCGTGTTTCTCCTGGATGATTTTATGGATAACTTTATCACAGGTGAAGGTGAGAGCTACCTGCCTTTTGAACGCAAGGGGACGATTCAGACCTTTTGTGAGGGATGATTAACCACAGTAAATAAAGTTGCTGCTTGTGGGAGTAACAATTAAAGCCCATTGTAACCTGCTTAACTAGTCAGGGACTGAAGTGCCTGGAAGAACTTGCTCTGTCCTCCCTGAGTGCTGTTTTGTTTGGCCCATTTGCTTGATTTGGGAGAAAGATTGTGTTCTGAAGGGGTTAGCTTGCAGTTCCTGCTCTTGTGACCAGGGCAGTTTCCTGGTTCCTAATGATGACTGATATCATAGAAAAAAAAAAAAATAGAAGTTTCCCAAATGATCCTTCAGAACTGAGTATTTTGATTCCTGGGATATGCTGATTGCAAGACCTCATGTTCAGGACAGACAACACATCACAAATTAAACCAAACTATGTTTCAGATCAATCTGAATTTACCAAACTGCCACTCTGATGTTTTCAGTGGAGTCACCTGGAAGAAGGATGAGTTGGTGTGACACTTCCATGCGTGAAACTGCCTCAAGATGCTTGGGGGAGGTAATTGCGTGGGCTTCCTGCTGGCTCAAGGTTTGGAGAAGGGAAAACAGGGGCAGAGAGCCCATGTCTACAAGGAAAAGGCAGGGTCTGAGCTGCTGGGGCCTGTGAGTTGATGACTCAGGGGCCGGATTTGTCAGTGTGAGCCATGGAAACTGGCTGGGTGTCTGATTGCCCCCACTGCCAGGCAGGAGCACTCAAGAGCCACCTCAGCCTTATTTTCTCCTTCTTTTTTCTAAAAGAGTACACACGTGGCAGGGCTTATCTCCGCTGATTATTGCTCTGCTTTCAAGAACTATAAGGGAAGAAAAGCCGTGCCTTTTCCCCTCCCTCCCTCTCCTCTCGGGAGGCCTGCTCATGGCCACGTTTTTTGCATGCCTTCCAGATACCATCAGAAAGGAATGGCTTTTCTCAGGTCTTTCGTGCAGCTCAAGGCCTTTATTTGGCTTTTGTGGCTTCTTTGTGTGTTGCAGTGCTTTTATTTCAGGCAACAGTGGCACAGGTGGGGTGTCTGTCACGGTTTTCCAAAGCCAAGGAGCCCGCTGGGTTCGTGTGCTTTTGGCATGGCCACGGCATAAATAGGAGCTGGGGTTTGATGTGCCCAAATATGTGCCTGTGGGCTGCAGGGTGACCACACCTTATGGGTACTTGTCTGGGATTTGGGGATGCCTAGAAATTTTGTCCGAATGGGAAAAGTCCTCATACTCCATAAGGATGGGAAGTTAGGAAGGAGAAAGGGGACACATCATGAGGAACTTCTCTACCAAGAACAAAGCAGCCCGTGATGTCCTGGCTAAGAATGACCCAGACCTTTTGTACAGCTGGGTCAGTGAGGGACAAGCTGCCTTCAGCACATGTCCAGGATGGGTGGTGAGGCACTGGAGCAAGTTGCCCAGAGAAGCTGTGGATGTCCCTCTGCTGGGAGTGTTCAAGGCCAGGCTGGATGGGCCTATAGAGCTGCCTGGTCTGGTGGAAGGAGTTGGAATTACGTGATCTTTATGGTCCCTTCCAACCCAAACCTGACAGGTGCCAGTATGTCCATGCATGTTCCCCTGCCACCACACACACAAAGACAGATGTTTTACTTTTCTGTGCTCTCCAGAACACCAAGTCAAAATGGGAGAGGTGAACTTACACCCCCATTTGCAACAGTAAGACTGGCAGTCATTCTCTCCCTGCTCCTGGAGAAGAGACAGCATTTTTCAGGGAGGAAAGTGCCATCAAACCAAATGTGAAATATATGTGTTGGAGATACAATATCTATTCAGGAATGGATGTTCTTGGCTGAGATGCCATTGCTTATTTTGCAGTGGGAGGTGCTCACTAGAGGTCTTGTTTGTCTTTCCTCTCCTCTCTGTGCTGTCAGTAGCATCTCTGACGTGCCTTGGATGACAAAACTCCTGTCCTCCTTCCTCTCCATCACATGAGATGTCACCCTGAAAGGACATGTTGCAGGACTAAAGCTGAGGCGTGGGTGGCTCTTTCTGCTGGGCTCTTGCCCCCGCTTACCAAGACGGAGCTGGCCGCCAACCAGAGAAGTGCAGAGAGAAAAAGGAGAGAGGAGAGGTTTGTGTTGCTCTGTGATGAGAGATGGGACAGGCCTGGACCAGTAATGTGACTGGTTTTGCCCAGCAAATCCGACATGATCAGTGTCCCACTGGTGACACCACGTGTGCCCTTGACCACCCATGGGGGAAACCACAGAGGTGGTGGCAGGGCCATCCTTGTCCCCACACCAATCCAGGAGCTCACCCACACTAACCTACTCCCTTCTCTCCCTGGTTTTAGCTCTGAGCTCACAAACCCTGAGGCTTCTGTGACTCCAACAAAGAAGATGCTCAGATTTTTACCAGCTTGGATATGGCAGTCTCATGGCATGAGGGGTGAGCCAGGGATGTCCCCACAGGGCAGGCAAGGCTTCATTCACGTGATTTTGGTTTTTGGCCAGTTGTGCCGTGTCAGTCCCCTACTAAGTGTTGTGATGGAGGAAGCCGGTCTTAGGTTAAAAATAAATAGCTTTGGTAATTAAAAGGCATAGTTGGGGGACTCCTAAGCACCACTCGTTTCTCAAAGCTTGAATCCCCAAATCAGGGCAGTTTTGTCCAACTTGCTTTTGGTTACACATCTACTTTGCTTTTCCAGGGGATTTGCTGCTGTTCAGTGCAGTGACACAAAGGTATTTATGGTCTTAGATTTCTGCTTATCTGATCCACCCCTGCCCTCCACGCTCCTGGTATGGTGCCAATCCTGAAACACTTTTCCTCCCTCTGTTTGTTGCCCCCCAGGGGAGGTAATATCCAAATGCAACAAAAACCGGGTAGCTCTTCCAAAGAGCTTGTGCAGATGAATTATTTTCAGTTCCAGCAGCCTACAGCAGAGGCGACACAGTGATTTATTCTGTTTTGGGCATGGTCTTCAAGAAAAAAATCATTAAGGTGTTTAATACAGTGGAATGAAGCATCCCTGTGACCATGTCACCACCACTAAGGAAATTTCAAGTGGGACTCTGGCTGCTCTCCGACCTGCAGCCAAGATCTGAGTTACTGTCCCACAGGGGCTTGCTGTTGGAAAATAACGTAATTGACTTTGTCCCATTTCCAGTTTCACAGAGAAATGAGCTGCAAGAGCATGCAGGGTACCGGGGCTGGCTGCTCCCGGGGCTTTGGGAGCATGATAAATGCAGTAATCAGCCCGGGAGTGCATAGAATGTCTCTCTGTGCTTTCCTCCCCTCCTGCCTGGGGGATGGCATCATCAGGGGCTGGGGCTGCCACAGTGGAGGCACTGCTGCCCTGGGAAGCCACTGGCTCCCTCCCCCCGGGATCCCAGCATGGCTTTTAACCCAAATAGCTGACCTTTCATTAAAGATTACCTATTTTTACAGCTCCTCAGGATGGGAAGAGGAAAAAGGCTGAGGCTTGCAGAGAGCGACCAAGCCAAGATGTTGTTTGTAGCGGCGACAGGGAAATTACTCAAGTTTAAAAAAATTAATTTTTTTTTTTTTGTTAAATTAAAGTAGTACCCATTTAAGCCTGGACATTATTCCATGTGATCTGTTACTAACAAGGCAGCAAAGACCCTGGGGGCCAAGGGCTACTGGATAATGCTACATCTGTGCTAGTAAGTTAAAAGTGCTTGAGTTGTGGGCTCTCAGACCACGAACACAAAAGGTTCTGTGTCTCTTAAACCCCTTTGGGCTCTGAATTACGGCAGACACATGAAAATTTTATCTTGGGAATGGCTCCTGGCCTGTGCTAAACTGCAAACTGTCCTGGGGAGCTGCTGGGGATGCTGCTGGCTGGCGTGGGGCGGAGGGGCTGGGGGCTGTGCTGCTGAAGCTGTTCAGGGCCAGTCCCCAGGAACACACCCTGGCACCAGGGTACTTGCAGAGGCATCACCCCAGCAGATGAGCCAGGCTAATGTCCCATCCCTTGGTACTAGAGGCAAAGGAGGCAGAGAGATGGGGTGACTTGACAGAGGTCCTAAAGAAAGCCTGTGTCAGAGCAAGGGCTGGTTCTTCCTCACTCTGTCATTCTCATGGAGGACAGGCTTCGAAAGCTGCCTTTGCCTTCTCCAGATTTTCTTTTCAGAGAGGCACTGGTTGTGCTTCCAGTTTGGGGATGCTCATCTGGCCATTTGGGCATCCTGGAGTCCTCACTTTGGTACCCGCTGGCACAGCACAGAGCAGACCCAAGCACTGAATCCTCCCTCTACACCAACCCCACACCACTTTTCAGGGCAGTCTGCAGGCATTTGGGGCCAGCTGGGGGAGAAGGTCCATCCTCAGGCCGACACCCAGGAGATCACAACTTTCCCATCTTGTCAGACGGCCTCACGCCTCCGTTTGCAAAGCAGAGGTTGTCATCTTGCCTTGTGGGTAGGGCTGTGAGGAGTCAGATACAACAGTGGTACGCATCACAGAGGCCATATCTGCATTAACAGGTGACTGCTACACCTAGAGTAGCAAGACAGCAAGAGGAGAGTACAAGGAGAACAAACAGGGCTGGTGCTCTGGGCTCAAGATCTACTCCATGTGCAGTCCACAGTGGTTACTCCAGGATAGATTTATTCCAGTCACCTACACTGAAAATCCCCACCCGGCACACTGTATGAGGCTGCCTGAAGGACCAGCTACTCATTTATTACCTTACAATCCTAGGAGGGCTTGTGACAGAGTTTCTGGCTCCATTTCCGCTGAGGGGAAAAAAAAAAAAGATAAAAAATATTAAATTGTGTGCATCAGAGCTGTTTGCAAACTGAATGGCTCTGGAGTGGGAGAGGCCAAGCCAGAAGCTGCTATAAAACAGCATTACTGCTCTGAACCAAAACGCTAGGGCAGAGGCAGCCAGAAGCGCCTCAGGCTTAATCCAGCATTTAGCAGAAAGAGTCTCACTTACTGCAGCTCTCCTTGAGTCAGGCCCTGAGGGATTGTCTGTACACAAAAATTAATCTGGATTAGGATGGGGCAGGAATTTGAGGCAAAGTAGCTCTTCTGGAATAATTTCACTTTGTAACAGACAAGCCTCTGGACGGTTTGGTTAGGGAGCGTTGTATTACATCACATTTGGGATGATGAAATGTGCCCTAAAGAGAACGTCCTTGTGGTATTTGGTCACAATTACGCAGAGAACACTTAAAAACACATCCATTTCCTGCAGGAGGAGGAACAGAGCTCGCTGCAGATTTGGAGTTCTTTCCAGGGCTGACTTGCCAGAACAGTTCAAAGGGGTTTCATCATTCCTCTGTTTCCATTCACACTGAAAAAGGGCACAAAATCTCACGTGCCCAGCGCAGCAGCTCCCCTGACAGCAGTGTGCAGGGACAGGTGCAGCATCAGCCCAAACACGCACGTGGCTGTCACTTAGGGCCCGTTCCACACACTGGCTCACGTAGAGGCACTTCAGAGAATCAGTTCAGAGCCGCATCTGAAGTAATAAATGCTGCACAATGGGTGCAAAAGCTCTCTCCAAGTGAGCCTGAGTGACACCTGGAGTGCAGGTGGGTCCCCCTTTCCAATACCTGTGCCTCTGCTTGCTTTGAGAATCACACATTAAGTAGAGTAAGACTAAATGATGTTATTAAGTTGGACATCATTGAGCATAACCCCTGGAAGAACCACCAGGCCTCCATATCCCACTGCACAGAGGACAGAAAGGCAGAAAATATCTCGATGGTTGTGAGCCTTCCTCCTGCACTGAAACCATTTCTTCGTCCAGGATTTTTTCTCTTGCCTGACTATGCTTGCACAGCTTTATTTCCAGTCAGCTTTCAGTGGCCTGGTAAATATTTCTACCAATACACACCCGCTCCCAAAGACTCTGTTTGCACTCAGCTCGAGGTAATTGTTCATATGCAACAGTCTATAGGCATAAAAGTTTCCACATATTATTTTTTTAGCTCTCTTGCTATTTATTCTGCGAGGTGATAACATTGCTTTCTCTCTGGCTTTATCAGTCTTGCACAAGGACAAACGAGGAGCAAAAAGGAACCTCCCTTCTCTCCCGTGGAGTCTACAATCAAGCAGCCAAGGCAGAGGAACAAGCCCTTGTCAGTCTGTAGGCACAGCCTGGCTGGCAGAGTACACTTTCCTTAACATGCCTAATCCCACAAGTATGTGGTGGCTTGCTCTGCAGAAACCTCAGCTTTTCAGGTGCTAGAAAATACGCATGTTCCATGTTACTTGATAGTTTGCTCACATCCCTGTCTCCTGGAGGCGAGCAATTGCTGACCCTCTCAGCTTTAACCTACTCTGAATAAACCCCCCTACGCAACACTGCAAGGAATAGTAATGTACTTCAGATTTATTTATATTTTTCTGCTGCAAATCCAGAAAATGAGACCTGAATTATTCTTTTCTGTTTGCAGTGACAGACATGCAGTCCTTGCTTCCCACCAGAGTGACTTCTGTATGCTGAGCTTTCCCACAGCTTCCTTGGAAGACTGGGAAGAGCTGGTGAAGTTGGGGTTTGATAACGGAGTTTATCACAACCACAGAATAAAAAGCTATCATTGCTTCCCGGGTCCAACCCCCCTCAAGGGTAAAGGTGCACCAGCTGGCTTACTGGGCAGCACTGGGAATTGAATGAGGGCCTCACAGTAGGTGGGAAGGATTTTTCCCTGTCTTAAAAGACTCTCTGAGCTTAAAAAAAAAAAAAAAAAANAAAAAAAAAAAAAAGTGCTTATTCTGGGATGAGGTGGAAGAACCAAATTGCCACATTTTTGTAACCTACATGAAAGGGCTCACACAACTGCATCCCACTTTTGACAACAATCACCTGCCCTGTGCGAGACCAGCTCCATCCCCTGTGCTGTCATTATCTCCTGGGTCTCCCACATCCAGGCTGCAGGACGATCTGCAGTCTCCCTCATCTCCTTTTCTTCTGGAGCTGTTCCACTCCGTATAAACACCACTCATTGATGCAGCTGTTGGGAGACTTCCCACATCCCAGGGGAGTGCTCCAACCACAAAATTATCCTCACCCTTGCTCTCGTCCAGTGGGTATTTAATTATTCCTCCAAAGTGAAGTAATTCCAACTGAAGAAAAACAAGAGGCACCCGGGTCAGAGTACCCCATCATTATCACAGTAGGGAGCACTCTCCTAGGACATGAGATTTCCCAATCAGATGCTGAAAACACCGGGGGAAGCTGGGAGGAGAAATGTTATTGTTTTCTCCTCCATTTTGTGAATAGTTCCTCAGAGTTCATGAGAATAACAGAATTTGAGGTAGATATTTATCTGTATGTGTATGTTTCTGGAAATGTTGAAATGAAATGCTTCAACATTTCCAAATTCTGGTTTTTTTTTTTTCATTTAATCCAAAAGTATTTGAGACTATGCATCATATTTGGCAAATAACCGTGGTCACCCTGAAACCACATTTTTAGCAAATAAATGATTCACTGAGTAAATTTAGCTCATCTTAAATGTCTATTTATATCACAGGAACACACCCTGTCACTGCTGGGACTTCACCATGTTGAGCACTATCCAGAGCTCACAGCCAGACGTGCCCCACCACAAACAGCCTGAGAGGGAAAAATAAAGCCCTGCCTATTTGCTTTTTGCAACAGCACCGATGTCAGCCTCCCTGTCTCAGAAGAGCTGTGCCCCATCCTATAAACCCACCCCAGATACCTCACACCGTTTTGGGACTGGCAAGCAGAGCATCATCTTGCCAGTCTCCTCTCTGCCACCAGCACAGCAAAGCCATCCATCCTTTTTTTAGTCCCCTTTCCCAGAAAAGAGTCATCTCAGAAAAACCTCTGCCTTCCACTGGCAATATCCTGTGAATGCCGAATGGGTTAATCCCCTTTAACCAGCATCCCAGTAATGAAAGGTTTCACTCTTTGTCACCTAATGGTCTTGTGTCTAAAATAGAAGCCGAGCTGCCTTCACTCGAAATGTTTTTAATCATTGTGGAATAAAAACCTAGCCTGGCTAGTGCCAACCAAAGAGATGTTTGTCTGCTCAGCAGATTTTATCAAAGCTTCCTTGATGTCTTTGCCTTTGTAATGCTAAGCACTTCACTGTTTGGCATATTTAAAGTAGGATGCGGTACATGTGAAGCATTTCACAGACTGATGATGTATCGAGTGTGCTTTAGGAAGTAATGAAAGCAGCAGACTCATGATTTTTGAGCTTTTAATTACTTATTAAGTGGCATGACATAAAGGCTACGGGGGAGATTTTTTTTTTCAGCATCCAACTTATTGACTTTGAAGTCGGTGCCTAAATACCCTTTGTGCCTTTGAAACTTTCCGTCTGCTCACAGGGGAACGTGCTGCTGCTCTGGGCTTTGTTTCACGCTGACCACATTTGTTCGGGGGAGAGGAGCCGAGGGATGGGAGCCTGCCCAGACACAGGTCTCTGCCTTCGCCATGGTGGATAAAGATGAGGGACAGGCTAAATGCGTGTCCTTTGACAAAGGATATAGAGAGGGCCCTCAGCACAGAGCCTGGAGCGATGAGTTCTGACCTGGCCTCAAAAATGCCAGCACTACAGGGGGCAAATAACCATAGCAGCCCCCAGGGTGCTTTTAATGAGCTGAATCACGGTCCGAGTCCAGCTCTCCATCACTCACAAGCCACTGCCACAGCTGGTTTTAGCAGATGTCCCCCCTGAGAGAAAGGGCCCGGCAAGGCACAGTGGTTGGCCTCGCCACCACCTCCTTCAGGTCCGGTGTCACCGCTGTGACAAGAATGCCAAAGCTTCTGGAGCAATAAAGGCAGGAGAGGCCAGAAAGAAGAAAAGACCCTCAGATTCGGGTTTGGGCATTTGTGGGTTCTTTATGCCTTTAATTTTTTTTTCATATTCTGAAGGGGAAGGCTTTCCTCCCACTTATTCTCATGATAAACCAGGAGTCTGTGGCCTCACAGAAGGGTTTCTCTGTAAGGATGGAGCCAGAAAAAGTATCTTTCCTGATAGTGAAGATGAAACCAGATCCTTCCCTCGCCACCATCTATACCAACACTTGTTGTGTCACAGGATGTGCTTATGAACAGGGATCTCTTTGCTCGGTCAGCAGGTGACCCAGCAGTGAGAACACCTCTTTTTTACAAGTCCTACTGCTTCCAAGAAACCCTCCTGGACCATGAGCGCAAGATGCTTGCTCTGGCTCCAGAGGCTGCTAAATTCCTGGGGGTCATGTCAAAGCTGGAGCCACATAGATGGGGAGAAATTCACCCTGCAGCTGCCCAAGGCACCCTCTCATCCTCTGGTCTATGAAAAAGAGGTGTCATTCTGACATCTCGAATCAGGATCAAATGCTCCTTTCAAAGAGAAAGAAAACAGGGGGAAAAAAAGAAAGAAGAAAAAGAAGGGGCTGCTGCTGAAAATCTGCTCTCTCCGCTGATGGAGAAACGCAGTGCCAAAAGTGCAATATGTGTGTTTTTATCCCCACTGAAGGAAAAAGCAAAGCCACAACTTCCCATGTTCAGTAAGTGACCAACACAAACATACAAAGGCTCAAGTGCATTTCTACCCTCTGGAAAAGTTTTCTTTAATTAGGACAGACACAGTGCTCAGTCAGAGCAACATTGATGTCCAGGCACACAGTTTGATTAACCCACTTCTTACAATCTTTGCTGCTTGTTCAGATATTCCAGAGGGGGGGAAAAAAAAAAAAAAAAGAGAGAGTGAGAAAGACTAAAATCCACTGTGTTTCGAACAGTTGGGGATTTTTTCTTTCCATCATTTTCCCCCAAAGAATGACAAATACCAGTGTGATGCTCTTTTAAATTTTCTGAGTCTGCAAAACATTGTCTCTAACTGGATTTTTCTCAGTACTGGTCAGATCTGCACAGGGTCATCTGGGCAGGCAGCTGCAAGAGGATTTGGTTCAGGAATTGAATGACTCAAGCTGCTTCCCAGTATCACAAGCAGGACATGAAAGTGTTGTGTCCTGGTATTTCCCTGAAGCTTTATTAGGTCATATTATTTAGAAAATGTACTGCATAAAACAATAATTAGCTTTTTCTAAAAATTCCTGCAGTCAGTATTGCTCATGATAGATTAATTTGCAGGCCTACTTTGGGTATAATTATTTTGCATTTATTACTGCAGGTCCAATAAAGAGCAGAGGTGAATGCTGTCTTTAAAAAAAAAACAAAAAAAAAACGAAAAAAAGGAAGGCAAAGGGCTGAATATTAACATCTTCATTTTACTGCTGGGAACTAAACATCAAAGGGACTCAGGGCCATGAAAAGAACCCCATCTAAGTTCAACATAAACAGCCTGAAGAGTCCATTTAGCAGAAACCCAAGTCTGAAGGTTCTGTGAGCCCTTCACTTTTAATTTTGCAGTATTTTCTGGGACCCAGGAGTGCCCCTGGACACGGTCAGCTGGAAGTGGCCTGGGGTTTAGGTCATAATGAGCTCCTTGGCGTCCAGAAATGAGCCATTCCTCTGACTAATTCCCCAGTGGGATCCCACCCACTCAGTGCTCCGTGCACAGGATCAGCCTGCCCACAAAACGGGACACTGATGTCCTTTAAATCTTCCTGTGGCATAAAATGGGAAATCCCAGGAGGTGGGAAGTGCGTGGTTGGTGTGCTCCACAGCCTGAGGACAACCTCAGCTCTCTCGATCCCACCAGTGTCCCTTAACAGCAGGTCAGCAGGCTGGTCTGAGGGGGTGACTCTGCTCACCCACCCTTTGAAACTGGGATGTTGCATATTAAACAAGGCAAGGGCAATTAGGTGCAAAGGAGAAAAAAGGTGGTGGCTCCTTGCCCCTTTCACCAGATCTACCTGGACTTGTGGGAGAGCTTCATTCTAACAGGAGTTTTGGGATCTCTCCAGTGGTACCAGTCTCTAAAGATGAGGTGCAAGTACGGCTTATGTTGAAATATGGAGGATCCTTTACCAGAATGAGCCCCGAACATCTTCATTTCTCTTCAAAAGTCAGTGGTACATGAGGGACATGACGGTGAACTCCAAAACTCACAGCTCATTTGGGGGGATTTCTGCAAATTGGAACCAGGAATTTGTGCTCCCTTACTTTGAGTCCACTAACATCCCTTTTCTGAGACTCCATCATAGTGTCGGGCTTGTGGGGGCCAGTCTCTCAACCGGGACTTTCTTAAAAATATTTATGTGGTGGTTTAAATGTTGTTGAGGGAAGAGAAGTGAGAATTTTCCCCAAAAGGCCTGAAGGAGAAGTTGGCCTCGGCACAGACTGGAGGGGTTGGAGTCATGGTCATGCCTGTCCCACTGCAGGTCACGATGGGCGAGGTGAAAACCACCCAACGTGGTGACATGAGCTGACCCTCACTGGAAGTCAGCAGGGGCAGTAGGAAAAGTTGCAAATGGCTTTACAACATCCTCTTTTCACCTTTGCAAGGAGCTGTTCAAAACCAACCCAGGAAAGCCAGGAGAGGAGCTGAATTTTTATCTAATTCTCAAAATCTGAAGTATTTATGTTTCTTTTAATGCACATATGCAATTTGTGCTATGAGGATGTACCACGAAACACTTTGGGCCCAAGTTGTATCCTAGCCATGTCCAGGTAGCTCACCTGGAGTTGCTCCAGATCAACATCAGTGTGGCTAAAATCAGGATCTGATCTTTAATCCCCTCCAATGAATAAGAATCAGAGGGTTTAGATGCTGATGGGCTATTTTCTCACTCAGTTCTCTTTTCCCAATACAGAGGCTGAGGGATGCTGTCCATGAAAGAATTTAATTATGTTTATTAGAACAATGTATGGTTTAGTGGGTGTCAGCTGGGAGAAGCTCCTCAGTCAGGCCAACTGCCATGTGATAAATGAGCATAAACGAGTGAGATTGCTTGGTGTTAGCCATTGCAGGAGCCTGGAGCTCATCAGCAGCTTTCTCTGCTCCAATCCCCTGCATTAAAACTGGAAAACCAGGAGCGTGCAGCCTACGTGTGTGGGAGAGCGTGTGTGGGAGGGGAGGTGAGCCTGGCATCGCGTTCATGGGTATTTAAAGAACTGCAGTGACTCCAGAGTAGTTTCCCATGTGGACACACACATATGTTCACACTCCCACTTACTTCAGTGTCTCTGAAATGAGATTGTTTTTTTTTTTTTTTTTCTTTTTCGCTGGTGTCTCTTT
>VYZQ01047449.1:0-13684 GCA_013400655.1 Mystacornis crossleyi | reverse complement strand
CCACCCCATCAACCACAACCACCTCCACCATTATTACCCACAGTGAACCTTTTTTTACCACTCATCCCCCTCTCATTTTAACTACACCTTGTTTCTGCAAGATTGGCGATGCAATTTTTTCACCAGGTTAGCTTACATCTTTTTTGAGACTGTTTATTTATTTCACATTTTTGCCTTTGTCGTTTCTTTTGTTTCTTTTTTCTTAAGAAGTGGGTTTTTTTGCCTTGCCTCTTTTTAAATTTGTTTTTAGTTTTTTTAATTGATTTTACTCTTTTTTTTTTTATAGGTGACTTGATTTATAACAGAGTGGATAGTGATGGATGTAGATTTTATGCCTTCTGTAGCCCAACATGTAGTATTGAACGACACACTCTGAATTGTACCGTCACCACCACACCAGCCACTGCTTCCTCTGAGTGGTCTACTGTAACAACATCAGTTCCTCTGCCTCCCACTTCTGCAAGTATTTTTCATGGCTGCGTTTCCACTATTTACCCTCCATTACAAGTACGTAATTTCTGTGTTATTTTTTGACTGTTGAAATAATATCATTGGGTGGTACCTGATTGGAACAGTTTGTAGTCTTTAAACATTACTGGTGCTGATTGTCTTAGTTATTTTGCTAATGATGGGAAATATATATGACAATATTTGAATTTTCCTTTTCTTTAATTTCAGGTTTTTATAATGATAAAGCAAGTTATAATATTCTTTTCTTGGTATTTTGTTTTTAGTAAAACTTTTTGATGCATTGCATATCTAAGATATATTCTCACTGACATAACAGAAGGAATTTGGTGGATCTTATTTTTTCACTAAACTGAAGTATTTAAGATACAGTGAAGACTTGTGTCTGTTTCTGTTCCTCTGCCCTTTTATGTGTACGTCTTTAAATTTTTTTTATTGTGATGTTCTCTGACATATAGTATACACTATATAAGCTACACATAGTATAATGAAAATCAGTTCCTGTAACATAATCCTTATTCCCCAAGCCCCAGAAGATCTCCTCATGCGGAAGAAATAAGTGTAATTAAGGTTCCCACCTCCTTTTAGCATTAAAATATTAATCAATATTGGAATATTGTCAACTTTTTATTATCAGTGAAGATTTTCCTTTTTGTCCTTGTTTTAGATTTAGAAAATCAGGCATTTTCTCTCCCATAACATGGTCAGAATTTTCAATACCTCTAGTTGCCATTAAAAATCATTGATACCATAAATTGAAGAGGAGTAACACATACTGATTTCCTTTCCAATACCACCATTGCAGGAAACATTATACCATAAATCTAAAAAGAGGGGTAAAAGTTATACCTGTTTGCAGAGTTTTGTGACAAAAACGTTTTCTTCATTTTGCAGCCTGGAGAAAGATTCAAATTATCCAATTGTACAGAAGTC
Source organism: Mystacornis crossleyi (assembly GCA_013400655.1). Taxonomy (NCBI): domain Eukaryota; kingdom Metazoa; phylum Chordata; class Aves; order Passeriformes; family Timaliidae; genus Mystacornis; species Mystacornis crossleyi. The sequence goes on along the minus strand of VYZQ01047449.1, from coordinate 12,283 downwards.
CTCTGTAATGGAGACAACGATATAGACGTAGTACCAATATACTGCCCACCTGTCAAGGAAATTACCTGTGCAAACAAATATCCACCAATGCTTGTACCTGATGAAAATGGATGCTGTTACCGATATGAGTGTCAATGTAAGCCCCAATAGATTCAGAAACAACATTTTTTGGGGGAAAAAGCCAAGCTTTACACAGATTATATGGGCATTTCTTAGGATTCCTCTATAAATTGCAGTTTTTAAATTTTCTTCTACATAAATTCTCATCTTAACCTTCCAAATATGTTCTCTGTACCAGGTGTGTGTAGTGGATGGGGTGATCCTCATTACATTACTTTCGATGGAACCTATTACACCTTCCTTGAAAACTGCACTTACGTCCTGGTGAAACAGATTGTCCCTAGATATGACAATTTCCGTGTTTACATTGACAATTATTACTGCGATGCAAAAGATGGACTCTCCTGCCCTAAATCCATTATTATTTTCTACAAATCTGCAAAAGTGGTGCTGACTCGTCAACTCATGAATGGTGTGATGACCAATGTGGTAAAATACTTTTTTCTATTTTTTACAAAAAAAGAAATAGGGTCTGTAAGCTTTACTGATGCTATTCTGAGATAGAGTCTGTTAGACTATCATGTCATGGAGGTGATCAGGGCAGAGGGTATCATTAGTGGAAAAAAAAATTCCACTGGATGCTAAGAACAAAATTCATATTTCATGAAAACTGGTACATTGTGCCATTAACTTACATAAACAAACACATTTTGAAGAAACACAAATGCAAATTTCAAGCAGGATTCTTCTCTCGGGGGGAGGATGGATATGTATCCCTTATCTGCTGGATGACTTAAGGACTGCTTTATCTGCATAGGGAACTTCAGGCACCAAACAGTCCTGACATGATTCCTACTTCATTCCTTCAGTTTCCTACTGTGAATAAAGGTAGAGCTGAAGAAAACAGGTGACTTCGACTGTCACCTCACCTTCATGACCCAAAGTAGTGTCGGCAAACCAGTGAAAATGAGAAGTCGGTCCCACTCTCACACTGGAGAATCTATTAGTTGATTAGAGAATCTATAAAAAGGGAGAAAAGTTTGTCTGAATAGGCACTCTTGCCTTATGGTACCATGCCAAATTCTCAGTCAGAAAGGCATGTTGGTTCCAGTAATTCCCTGTGAAAGAAAACAGTAACTGAAAATTTTAACTAATGCTTTCGCCCGGTTCAGTGAGAAGAGAGTTGCAGAATAACTTCTGACAAAAAAACTATTAGGCAAATATGTTTACCTGTATTACCTCATATAAGATGCTGGCTGCGAATTGATAAGATTAATAAATAAATATGATCACTACATCAAACTGCCACTAATGACATCTGACTTCATTTTGAATTCAGACAACTCTTCCAATGCCAATTACTATGTAATATAGGGATGGTGTGATTATCTGGCGAAGTTATTACATAATAATGGCAGGGATGTTTCTGTAGCTAATGAAAACTGCCACTCATTTTCATATGAAAAATGTTTCCAATACACATAATCATGAGAGATACAAAGAAAATACTTGGATTTATATGCATAGAATACTGCGTGTTAGCATACAATCAGCACACAGTATGTAAAAGCCACTTAGATTATCACATTTTAGCGATATAGTGATACAAGCCTATCATATCAATGCATATCAATGCAAATAAGTGCTGTCATTGAGATGCCAAAGGGCATTGGATGTGATGTAAAACAATATGGAGTTTGGCCTAATTATGAAGATTAGAAAATTTATTATTGAAAACAATCAGGCAGAAGCAGATGTGGTGTTCTTATTCTGAAGTGGTTTTTGGTTTGTTTTTTGTTTGTTTGTTTGTTTGTTTTTTTTTTAACCCTGCATTCAGATGTACTTCAACAAAAAGATTGTTGAACCAGGCTTCAAAAAAGATGGCATTTCTTTCTCCACTCTTGGCATTAATATGATTGTTGAAATAGAAGAAATTGGTGCTGTCATCACCTTTAGTGGTCTGATTTTCTCTGTGAAACTCCCATACAGCAAATTTGGCAACAACACTGAAGGACAATGTGGTAAGAAAGATACAGAGATTGGAGGGGTCCTCTTTCACCACCCCTACCTTGGTTATGCTCACCCACTCCAGCTATGCAGTCTCACAACTGACAGAAATTTTTAAACAGCAGTGAGTAGAAATGAGTACAGTTCTGCTCTTCAACTTCTGTAGGATGTCAAAAGCTCAGTATTTCTGTAACCTGTTTGGGGTTTTGGTGGTTTTGTTCTCTTTGGGCCTGGGGTTTGACATTAGGTTATGGAAAAATCAAACAAAAGTTCATATAACTAAAGAAAGCGCTCCCTATGAAGCAAGGCAAAATAGGCATTTCATGAGCACATCACACCTAAACATTTCAGCACAGGAATGTATTATGCATCTTTGACGTGGCTTTTGAGACTTACCCAGCTTGTCTCTTCCAGGAACATGTACAAATAATAAAGCAGATGAATGCCGCTTACCAAGTGGTAAGATCATTTCCTCCTGTCCCCAAATGGCTCATCACTGGATTGTCGACGACAACAAGACGTGCCATGGAATACCAGTACCACCAGTTATAACCACACCTCCGCCAAAGCCGCAGTGTCAAACACCTCAGCTCTGCAAGCTTATCTTGAGCGAGTAAGAAAGCAAATTCATTTTTTCCAGGCAAAACTGTCTCAGCATCTTACAAGAAGAATAACAGCTATAGCCTTAGCATGTGATAATAGCTGCAAATGTCAGCTTAATGACAGAATATAGATAGTAGAAGGCCTTTGCAAAAGAAACTGCTCTGCCGTAATGACTTGCGTGCCAAAGATAACTGAGCAAGGAGAGGTACAGTCAGAAAATCAGGGATGCAGCAAGCACTAAAATTAACACTCCCTGGATGCAATACTTCAAGTATGCTCATTAACTATTAAGCAAAGACTGAACTGCAAATTTTAAGTAGGTCTTCAGTACAAATTGTAGAGAATCTAGTTACCAAATAGGTGAAGAGAGCAGATGCAAGCAGCCGAGAAATGTCCTTCATTCTTTGTATATTTTACTTGGAGTTCCAAAAGTGCAAAGGCTTGTTTCCTGAAGTATTTCCTATATCTGTGTAGGCTGAAAAAAGCTTTTTTCAGATGAGGTACTTATAAAGGCTTTCTCATACATGCTTTCTGTAGTAACTAGTAAGTTTGGAGCTATTTTATGTACGAATTTTCTGTCTCTACTTTTTTCATTTCTTTTTTCTCAATCTGGTGCAGTTGCCTTTTACACTAAATTTCTGGTGTCAAACTGCTAAAAAGTTTGTGTACACGTACAGAAATACTACAACCATTAACCTCTTTAGAAAAAAAAAAAGGCACTTCAGATTTCTTAATCTTTCCTGAATATCTCCCAGTTTATTGACCATTCCTAGGGTTTTGTTTCTCATACCACCTTCTTTTCTGATGAAGAGTCACATGCTATTAACTAGAAAGTGTTGCCTGACAGGAACAGACTTTGTATAATGGCTCATTAACACAGAAGGGGGTTGCTTTCTTTACTGTCTGCAGGATTTTTGCACAATGTCATACCGTGATACCACCAGAACCATTTTTCAAAGGCTGTGTTTTTGATGGATGTCGCATAGACGATGAATCCATGCAGTGTTCCAGCTTGGAGATATATGCTACAGAGTGTGCTGCTAGAGGTGTCTGCATTGACTGGAGAGGAAAGACCAACAATACATGCTGTGAGTATTGCAGGACTCAAAACGTGTGTGGTAAATTGTAGAAACCAGTGTTTTATTCATTAAATACTTCTTATATCTAACACCTGGTTACTGTCTATAAAAATCCAGTGGGGTCCTTTCTCATAGAAACTGCAGATGAAGAAGGCAAAGCTGTAGTCATTTTTGCTGAAGAAAATGCATCTACTGTCAATTTTTAATTTTTTTTTTTTTTCCATACAGCATTCAGCTGTCCATCAAGCTTGGTATACAAGCCATGTGGGCCCATTAATCCAGTTACCTGTGACCAAGGGTATGGAAAAACAAAAAACCCCCCACACTGAAACACCTGCTTATATTTTTCTTTCTTTTTTTTATTCTATTACTATCTATCTACTTTCCTCATAAATTTATTTCATAATGAAATGTGTTGTGAAATTCACTAATTTACTCAAGATTTATAAAGACTAATCAGCTTTACAAACACGTGCTTCCCGTTGCCCTTCAGAAAGTGTAAATTCTTTGTCTCTCTTGTATCTGACATGATATGCTGCTCTGTCCCCTGCCTCACCACAAAAGTGTTGTACTCAAGCACATATATTCTTGCTATTCCAGCTATGAGCGTCCTGGCTATGGAGTAACTGAAGGCTGTTTCTGTCCTGAAGGAATGACACTCTTGCATGCAGAGAGCAACATCTGTGTCTCTGAATGCTGTAAGTAATCTGTAGCTAGTTTGGGGAATAAATAGAGATCGGGATTGTTAGTCAGGAGTTCTCTTGTCATCTTCTACATGATCAGATCACTGCAAATCAGCCTCTTTAAGTATCTGCAACTAAAAACTGAATAATAATCAATATTACCTGTTTTTCCCACCATCCTTCCTTACCTGAGACCCACCAAGATGGTAGAACTCTACAGTTCAGCAGAATTAGTCTGCATATTCATTTTCTTGTTAGCTTTATGTTCACAGCATTTTTATTTGAAATTGCACATATGTACTACTTTGCCAGTTTTCAGTGGTGTAAATACCCATTTGTTTGTTTTTTTCTTTTTCTTTCCAGTTTGCAGGGAACCAAATGGAATGCCCAGACGGGTGAGTATCACAATCAGCAGGACTTAATGAGCACAAACAAGTGAAACAAGAGGATATTTAGCATTCCACTAAACCACAGCTTTGTCACAAATGTTTGTTCGCTTTCAGTCTTAAAAATAATGAGTGTTAGAGCACCCCTGAGAAATTTAACAGTAAGTGATAAAATATTCTTTCAATAACCTCACATACAGAAAAAAACCTTCAAAAAAAAGAGCAAATGAGAGATCATAGTAGTGGAAGTTAGGCATATATGCCTATTTTATTTCCACAAATTAGACTCACTAAAGTTACTTGAAATGAAGGGAGAGATGGATAACAAAGGTTTTACCTGTTGCTTATCATGTTCATAGTCTGCATTCTTAGTTCCTCACCTGCATAGGAATCAGCAACCTAATGTGAAAATGCGTATGTCATATGATCATTTCTTATTCAAAAATGGATGCAAGGCTGTCATGGGGTGCTCAATCACTTTTCCTTGAGAACTCNTTAAAACCTAAGGCATCAGTAACACATACTAACACTATTAACAAATAGAAAGTAATAGCTTTGTGAAATCAGAACCTTCAGTGGCTTCCAATATCTTCCCCCAATAAGCAGCTTGAAGGTCTCTTATAAAATCTAAAATATGAAAAAGCTGATATTATCAGTTATCACTATACCCACAAATATGTCAACTAGAAGCAAATAAAATTATTTTGGTTTGATTTGTATTTAATTTTTTTCTTTCCTTTGTCTGTGTTTTTCTTTTTTATTTAGCCAGGAGAAAAATGGACAAAAGATTGCCAGGAATGTGTCTGTGACAAAAATACTCTTAAGGTGAAGTGTACAAAACACGAATGTTCTCCAACACAGCAAGTATTTTGTGAAGAACCAGGTTACATGCCTGTTCAGATACAGATACCAGAAGATCCATGCTGTACTAGGACTGAGTGCTGTAAGTACCGTCTTAGTTCTTTATCATAGGGAATACGCTATATTAATTTTAGGAAACTACAGTCATCATTTTTTAATACTTTGTATTGATGTCATAATGCTTTTCTCCCTCATTGCACTTTTTAGAGCCTTCTTGCAGAGCATATACGAAATGCCTGAAGATAACAAATTTAAAGATTAAAAGATTTTATATAGTTAGACACAGAAAAGTAACTGAACATCTTCTATAATTTAACACTGAAAGCCTTTAATACTTCCACTATCTGAAACAATATTCAAAAACCATTCAAAACATTTTCTATTTCAAAGAGCAGTACTAAGAAAATTATCTTAACTTAAAAAAAATAGTCCTGAATATTTAAAAGTTGCTCAAGAAAGTTCCAGAACCACTGAGAGTCATCTGATTTCTCCACTGGTACAGATTTCTCTTTGGAGTTATTTTTTTCCAGCAATTACCTCTCTGTTCTTCTCAGTGTTTTGTTTTACAAAGGTTATGGGAAAGCCCATTCACATTGAAAACACCTGGGCACATAGACTGAATTAGTCACTAAACTATCTTGTGTAAACACCATATTTACTCCATGGGAAAACATCAGAAGTTCATGTAAAACAAAATTGCTTTAATTAAAAATTCTGAGATTATTTTCTATTTTCTCTTACATGAAACAGACTGCAACACAAGCCTCTGCCCTGACATCACACCCCAGTGCTTGATGGGACAGGAAATAATCACAATTATGCAGCCTGGAAACTGCTGTCCTATCTTTGAATGCAGTAAGTGCTGTGCACCCTCTTCATGTGCCATTTCCTGGTGAATTTTTCTAAGTTACAAAAACCCTATAAGAGAGATGCAGATATCTGCGTTATCATATTGGGCCTTATCATGAATGACTGTTTTAAGGCTGCCACCACAGGCCTACAAAGCTACAAAACAGAAGGTTTTTTTATGCATTTCTGCCTCTTAAAACTTACACCTCCTCCTTCCTTCTTTACAGGACAGGGCTGCATAGTCAACGAAACCTATTATGCAGTAAGTACACAGAGTTAATCACTATAAAAATACACCTTCACACAGTTCACAGTGCAATGTTTTTGAGACACTTATCATGGTCCATATTTGGAGGAAGGCCTGAGATAAAACATTATTTGTTATTTAACAGGGATTAGCACATCAACACCCTCTGTACAAGCAAAAGCATTTTCTGCTCTCCTTTCTACATTAGCAGAATTTGATTCCAAAATTGGTATTACCAAACCAGAAACTCGGCTTAAATAAAACAACCAAAATTGTATTTATGGATAGCTTAGCCTATACATAGTTCATCTTTGTATGCATGTCACAGACAATACACAGAGCAACTTGTTTTTACTGACTAATAATGGGGTTTTCCAACTTCCCCTAGCCTGGAGCTGCCATTCCATCAGGCCCCTGTGAAGAATGTGCCTGCTCTGAATCCTCTCCCTCAAGGCCTCACCACACTACGATCACATGCCAGCCTGTCATCTGTGACACATACTGCCCGCTGGTGAGTGCTATTCTGCTGTCAGAAATTCTTACCCCACTCAGCTCAAATAACTACCAGTTAAGGTCAGTGACCTGACTCAATGCCTTTGTCTCTCTACTTCCTTCAAAACAGGGCTATAAATATACAGTGGAACCTGGACAGTGCTGTGGCACGTGCAAGGCAGCGGCCTGTGTAGTGACTGTGGGAGACAACGTTACACATGTGCTCCATGTAATTACCCCTGGTTGAGTTCACTTTTGGGGAACTCTACTAGTCTTTTCATTCTTTCTTCTCCTTCTATTTGTCACATTTATTTCCTCTGTCTTTTCTCGTATTAGACAAGTGCTTACTCAGGCAGGGACTGGACTGTCTCCACAGAGATTAAACAATACCCTACACGACAAAACACCAATTCTAAGACTTCTGGAAGCAACTGCTGTATGATACTGAACAATGGCTTTCAGAAATCAACATAAGGAAAATACATAGGTGAAAGCAATGGGCTTTTGTTTGCCTCCAGTTCTAGAACTGTAGCAACCATTTTACTCAAAAGATAATTTTATCTGTGGAGGCATTTTGACACATCCATAAATTGTCATGTAAAACTGCTGAAATGCAAATGATTCTTTCCAAATCCATGTCCTTACCCTATTCACACAAAAAGCACATCTATATCCAGATAAAAATAGAGCCTCTTCACTTGGTTAATGAAAAACACTTAATGGCAGTATGATAATATAGCAAATAACTATCAGCTGAAATTCAAGAAAGTTGTTTGGAATAATCAAACTACTATACACAGCAACAATAAGACATTGGGGGGTGTTTCATTTTTATATAAGAAGATTTTAATTTGCTTTAATTTTGACTACTTTCAGGAAGGAGAATACTGGAGCCCACCTGGTGATAACTGTACTGTTTACACATGTGAAAAACATGCTGACCAGTACATTCAAGTCATCAAAGAGACAAACTGTCCTGCCTTTAACCTTGATGAGTGTGATGAAGTAAGTACTGTTCTACCAGTTCGCATATTTGAAAAGGTTGCAGTGCCTAACACCTGTGATAGAAGGATCGTGGTGTACAGGAAAAATAACTAGCAGGATGTAGCTCTGCTTTGATCCTCTCAGAACCTGGTCCCAGTCAAATTTTATCTCAGAAAAGCAACTCAAAATTAAAATGAGTGATACATCAATCCTCACTGAGGATTGGACATTAGAGAAAATGATACAGCATAATATTTTGGATTCCTAAAAGTGCCAAGTGACCTAGAAGCAAAAATCAGGCTCTGGCAAGTCAGTTATTTCATTAATTGTGTTACTCTGTTATAATCCTTCACCTGTACTGACTTTGGTCACAGTATTTTGACCTACATGTGCTAACAGCTTTATTGCCTGCTGACATTATACTACTGAACTGAGCATTTTCCTCCATTTCAACTTTCAAATAACTCTTACTAATATTAGTGACATGCTCTTAAGATTTAGCCTTGCTTGGAATTAGATTCCATGTCAATACAAAAAAATAGTGTCTCTGGTGCCAGAGAAAGTCAGGAAGCAGGGCAAGTCTGCTTTAGTATGCAGATATGAAACCTGAGTTATCTTTTTATGTTTTCCCACTCAAGGATGATGTCACGTTATCTGAAGATGGCTGCTGTTTAGTGTGCCGAAGAATACCAAAACGTAAGTAACAATAATTTCGTTAAAAGTGTTGACTGTATGTGTCTTATTAGGTATATTAGCCCATTTTGCACAATGGAGGTGAACTGACCAGGTTTGGGTTCACTGCTTCACTGGGGTGAAAAAGCAAACAGGTGGAAGAGAAAGGAAAACATTTCCAGTATGGATTTTAGGTCCTTCGGAAACAGATGGTGAACTTTCCCATCCCCTTCTGTTGAATGCTGGCTTTTATGTGAGAGGGCGAGGACTATGACTATTCTCCAATTTCCATAGATACATCCTCTTTAAGGAGGAAAGGGAAGCCAGTTCTGGGAGATGGGTGTGAACTGAGCAGTTGCCACACTACTGCTCTTTATTTCTGCACCCTGCACCAAGTTGTGTAAGAAAAAGGGAAAGTTTCATCCACTGATTACACCAACAGTATTTGGCCATCAGCAATTAAAAGAAAAATGTAGTGACCTAATTTCCTATTTCAGCTCCATCCACCTTAGTTTTTGGTTACAAAGTATCATACACAGCTATCTCTTTATATGCACATATATTTTAACCTATATTCCTTTGCTTTGTGATGACCTCAGTTTGTAAGAAGCACAATATTACTACTGTCATCAACTATAATGGCTGTGTCTCTCCTGCACCTGTTGAGATAACGTACTGTGAAGGCAGCTGTGATGCTTACTCACGGTAAGTAGCATAAAAGGTAATTCTGGCCTCTTGCCTTCTACTCTTTACACCAGTTACATCAAGCAAATCACAGGCGTTTTTCTGGTGTGTCCAACATCCACCCAGTCATCAACTGTTTCTGTTGTGCTAATTAACATGACGTTGTACTGCCTTGATTATCTCAAGATTCACAGTGTTTAACAGCCTGTTCAGTGTCACAGTGAATAGATATGAATTTTGATTTTGCCCATTTAAAACTGAGGTTATTTGTTTCTCATTATTCCCTCATTGGACTGGCTCACTATGTGATCTGGATTAATTCCTTTACTTTTTCTGTGCCTTAATGAAGACTTAGAGTCATCAGTTTTTACAATGAGGAGCAGTTTAGCTGCATTTCACCACAATACTGTAAGAATGGTAATATTGAGCAATAGTCCCACATGCAAGCACACAACTTCTGGTTATGTTTTGTAACGGGTGGGAGGGGCAGTGTTGTTTCTCACATAAATTCTGAATCTCTCCCTTTCACTGGTTTTTCAATCAGATATTCTCAAACGACAAACACAATGGTGCACAAGTGTTCGTGCTGTCAGGAAATCAAGACCAGCAGAAGAAGAGTGACTCTGCTGTGCAGTGACGGAACCTCCCTTGATCACTCCTACATCTACGTGGAGAACTGTAGCTGTGTGGATTCTGAGTGCATTACCCAAGACAACACCCAACAGCAGGCACAGCAGACAAAGACCTCTCAGGAACAAGCGAATGTCAAAAATTAGAACTAGAGCGAAGTCCTCAAAAAAGGGCTGAGCATAAGACTAAATAAAGAAACTTCAAAAAATACAAAAGTGTCAAGAGCAGCTAAAATTTTGGATGAACAGATGATATTTTCTGCATAAACCCCCAGTATGTCCATCTACAGAATTTCAGTTTTCATTGTCAGTATATCTCCGATTGTTTTTTATGTCTTTTCTTTTACACCTTGAGAGGTACAGCAGAAGGTCATCTTGACATTTTCTGTTCGTTTGTCTTCTGAGAAGTACAGGACTTTTAATAACATTTTCATTTCAGTTCACCGAGAAAAATCAAAAGACAAATCCAGAAAACAAACAAAACCCAAGGAAAACTGTACCACTCTGCTTCTGTATGTTTCTTTTCGTGTTGAGGAAAACTGAGTGTAGAAAGCCATATCTTTTCAAAAGTATAAACTTCAATATTTTGAAGAATTTATGATGGACATATTTCCCTACATGTTTTTGTGAGGAAAAGGAAAAAATCCTGTTATGAGAAGCTGCTGCACACTACTTTTTGTTTACATAACACCATCAGCATAGTAGCTGTATGCAAATATGGATTTTTTTTTGTTTTGTTTTGTGGTTAACTGTTTACAAAAGAAATATATATATATTTGCCAACAGAGGCATATGAAGGATTTTTTTTTAAACAGAAGTATAATAATAATAATAATAATTGTAAATTCTTTCCTAGGAAGCTTTAAAAAGTTGAACCACTGCTANTGATGGACATATTTCCCTACATGTTTTTGTGAGGAAAAGGAAAAAATCCTGTTATGAGAAGCTGCTGCACACTACTTTTTGTTTACATAACACCATCAGCATAGTAGCTGTATGCAAATATGGATTTTTTTTTGTTTTGTTTTGTGGTTAACTGTTTACAAAAGAAATATATATATATTTGCCAACAGAGGCATATGAAGGATTTTTTTTTAAACAGAAGTATAATAATAATAATAATAATTGTAAATTCTTTCCTAGGAAGCTTTAAAAAGTTGAACCACTGCTATTTATTTTTTTTAATTGATTTATTGGGTCATTTCTTTCAGAATTAATGTTATCCTAGTTCTTAGTCTCAGTCATGTTGTCTGGGTATGGTATATTTTCTTTCGTTTTTGAATATTATTTTTATTCCTTATGAAACAAAAAAACAATTATAAGTAATAAATTTTGAGCATTTTACAGCATGTCTGCTTTGACTTTTCCATGAATCCCTTGTGTGAGAGTTGCTGGCTCCATGAAACATAGTTCCAGGTCAAAAGTCAATGCAGGCTGTGGTACCTAACCCCCTAAAATTTTTGATACTACTTTGAATGAAAAGCACACAAAAGCAAACACTTGGAAGTGTTCTAAGCACATCACTTCAGCTGCTATCAGTAAGTGAACTCTCAGAAAGCAAGCACCTCTCTAAATCTGTACATGTTTTGAAGCTCTAACAGTTCATTACCTGACTGGCATAACCTATCCAAAACCAGTCAGCCTCATGTTTTAAAGCCCACTGCAACACATATAAATCTCTGAGACTGCACTGCTGTAAATCTATGAGGTTACTACTGACACGAAAGCTCCTGTCTTTACAAACACTTTGATGGGTGAAGGTGTGTGTGTTAATGTCTTTGAAATCGATCTTAATGTCTCTCCTAACTCTGGGCAGCAGGTTTGTTGCAGAGCCCTGGCAGCCTGGCTCCTGAAACACACAAGGGTCTGCACGAGACTGCACTTCTGCACTTTGGGGTAAAATAGTTCAAGGGCTGTACCTCCCCTGTACCTCAGGCGATGAGGAAAGAGCTGAGAGTTCAGGATAGAAAGAGGCTGCACCTTCGGAAACCTCGAGAGAGAAAACCCCACGGGTGTGTGCCCCGATGGACTCTCTCCCTTTATTTGA